>JAPYZK010002125.1:0-15053 GCA_030522785.1 Platygaster equestris | reverse complement strand
AAAAATTACACTTTCGAATTTCAGAATTTGTATCTATAATCCAGAATCTCCGAAATTCCAAGTTTTTGATTTTAGACTTTCAATTTCTGAAATTTTAAGATCCAGAGAATTTAAGTGATTTTGTTCGAAAAATTCAGAAGATGTGAACTTCAAAATAACTTGCTAAGAAAGAGGAATTTCGCTCCATTTGGAGTTTAAATTTTAGAATGAAGATAATTTAGAATCTCAATGAATCTAATATTTTGTTATAATATAACATTCTATATGTAATTATAATTAATTTGAATTCCAAAAATTTTAAGATAAAACATATTTTTAGTTGGAAAACTCTTCAATATGTTTTCGAAGATTAGAAATCAATTTAAAATCCAAACATTTCAAGATTGAACAAACTGAACACTTTGAAACTTTGAAATACTTTATAAAAGCAGTAGAATTTTGAATAATTCAAAATTTGTTATTTCGAGAATTCCAAATCCCCGAAATTCCATTTTACATGTGAAATGTAAGAATCAAGTATAAATAAATTTTACATTTGGCAACTTTCAAATATTTTTGCGAACTTCGAATTTACAATTTGTGATTTTAGAATTCGAAACCTTGAAAATTCCATTTCTTAAGGTTCGAGATTTACTTCCGAAATTTTCGATATTAAACGACTTTTTTCATTCGGAAACTTTCGAATTCATTATATATATTTCACTATACTGAAACAATAAAATCTAAAAAAATGCATAATTGAAGATCGCCAACTTTAAGAATTCAAAATCCGAAAAATTCCATTTTTGATTGGAATACACTCCTGGTTGTCTTAGAAATTTAAATTTTTGGGAGTTGGGGGGGGGGGCTATAGCTTTCAAACCCCCCCCCCTTCCCCCCGGGTCCGCCACTGAGTGTGTGTGCTTTTCTTTTCTGCGTGAAAATCGGTGGAAATTGATTGTACTGAGAAAGACTACTCGGATGTCAGACCGAATGTTTTCGTAATTCAAGTGCGTTCTAAACTGTACAGCTTGTGAGGTGGAGAATCGGGAAATGTTCCTTTTTTATAATTTTGGGCAACTTCGTTTGTTTGAGTGCATGAGATCGAAAAAATTTGGACGCGGAGATTTTCCGAGTTTCTCGTTTCTTGAGGACGTTTTTAAATGCACTTGAAGACACTTACCGGGAGGGGCGCCCTGCGGTCCCGAGGGAGTAGCGCCATTGCCAGATTGGTGTTGGCCGTGGCCGTGGTGCGGCCCGCCACCCGGGCCCGGGGCCTGATGCTGGTGAGGTCCCTGGGAACATTGTAACTTGACCGGAGGTTCGCCAAACGTCCCGTCGCCGCTTCCCCCACCGCTCGGCTCCAGCTCTTCGGCAGTTCTTTTGAGGAATTTTTGTTGCTGAAACACAAATAACACTACAAATTAATATTCCTTCGTACACAGCAAACCAATTTACTTATAAATACCACGAATTTTCCACCTATTTCGTTCGAAAAGATATATCGTTCCATTTTTCATAAACTATGGAACACTCTCAATCTGTCTAACAATAACTTTCATTCAAAACTAGGCCAAAAAATATGATTTTCCAGCATAAAAACATGAATCACACTTATGCTCGAGTACGGGGCGTACGCGCGAAAAAAACGGATCTAATGCTTCAAAGGCATGAGATCCAGGCACGAATACTGTTAGGTTCAAGGCCGTTTTTTGTTCACTCATAATTTTCGTCCTTATCATACGGATAGAGGGTGGTTGATAAATAATAATTCATGACAGTGAAACAGTATGGAAAATCACTACCGTTTTCGAAAAAAAAAAAATGTACAAGTCATCGTGAGAAGATCTACGTGACGAAAGTGCAGAGATTCGCCATGATTCCGAACATCCCGCAAAAGACGAAACATTTATCCGTCGATATTACACCCAAAGCTTCTTTTCCCCTCTGGCTCGTCGCATTTTAGCCGCGCACTCTTGGACGTACTGAAAGAAGCGCCCCATTAAAACGACAGCTTTTGTGCCTCGAAAGTCATGCGACGCTCAATGCTGGAAAACTCGTCTTTGAAGCAATCCGAAAGAAAGGTTTCAAAGAGTCAGAAAATTCACGCGTTTCCGTGTGTCGCATTAAAAACGTGACGTTATTCGAGATGTGGAGGCAATTACTTATTGTTCGTTAGAAAAAAGATTCTCCATATTTTCAGGTTGAAAAAGTAAGAGTCTGAAACTGGAATAACGCAGCATTCCTAATTAAAGCCACGGTTAACCGTGGAATATACACAGGTTGGTCTTGGCTGCGTATTCCGAAAAACTCGTACTGTTTATCGAGCCTGAAAATCCCCGAAGACAAAAGGAAAAGACCGATTACGGTTTGCAATAAGAAACTGCTTTTATTGTAAAATCCGAGCAGGCTACGATTGGACAAAATCGCCGCTTCGCCAGAGGCGAACGCGCGATAACACCGATAACATTAGTGACGCATATACTTGTTCGACTCGAGTCATTGGAAAAACATGCACACATCTGTGTCGTAAATGAACTCACAGAAACAATAACGAATAATTGTATGAAATCCGAGCTTCTGCTGAAAAGCCACACAGAAAAATGTTTCAGATGATCAAGTTACGGAGATTTAGGAAAACTTAGACTGGAGATTGAGCAGAAGGTTTTGCTACTCAATAATCGGTTGTCCAACAATATAATATCCACAAAATTTCGCACTGCATTAAAATCATTCCCGACAAACATTTTTTCAATATTGCCATCAATTTTGAGAATTTTAAAAATTGTAACGATTTTGAGAATTTTGAAAATTTCATGAGTTTTGACAAATTTGAGGATTATGAAGTTTTCGAAAATTTCGAGAATTTTAAGAATTTGGGAAGTTTTGAAAATTAGATTATTGAAAAAGTATAAGAATTTGTGACTTTTTGTAAATTTTCGAGTTTCGGAAAATTGTAAGAATTTTGATAATCTGAAGGATGATAAAAATTTTGAGATTTTTGAACAATCTATAAATTTGAACATTTTTAAAATTATGAGAGTTCTGAAAATTTCATGATTGATTCTTTCCATGTTTTAATATGTTTGATAATTTTGAGAATCCTGTAAATCGTAAAAATTCAGGGAATTTAGAAACTTCAAGTGGTCATTCGGTCACCGTAATTATCATATTTAATTTTTTTTCTTTTTTTTTTTCATGAAAAAAGCATGGATTTTAGACTGTTTCACTTTCGAGAATTTTAAAAATTGTGAATATTTTGAGAATTTTTGAAATTTGAATAAATTTTGAAAAATTTGAGAAAATTCTGAAGATGCTGACGATATCGAAAATTTCGAGAGTTTCGAAGATTGAATAATTCGATAAGTATAAGAAATTGTGATTTTTTGTAAATTTGTCAGAACTCAAAAATTTGTACGAGTTTTAAGAATCTGAAGAATGATAAGAATTCTGAGATTTTTGAAATTTTTGAAGATTTGAAAATTTAACAAATTCTGAGAGTTCTGAAAATTTCATTATTGATTATTTCTATGTTTTTAAATTATTGAAGATTCCAAAAACGTTGTAGTTTTGGAAATTTCAAGAATTTCTTAAATCGTGAAAATTTAGGTAACGTCGAAAATTTCAAGTGGTCAACTGGTTACCGCAATTATCATGTTCAATTTTTTAATGCAGGAAACATGGATTGTTAACTGTTTGATTTTTGAGAATTTAAAAAATTTTAAAAATCTGACATATTTAAGATGTCTGAACATTTTGACAATTTCGAGAATTTTGAAGGTTTCGATAATTAAATAATGCTAAAAGTATTATATAAAATTCTTAAAGCTGTTCTGTGAACTTGTTGAATAATAATAACAATGGACCATGTAAAAGAAGCGAATGACTTGAAAACCTGATATAAAATGAAAAACGTAGGTCGGATTGTTCCGAGCGCTTTGGAAAAAGTTTCCATGGCGGAAGTGGCGGATGATTTGTTATCGGTAAGAGTTCAACAGGTGCAATAAGGCGAGTACGAGGCGTGTAAGCATCGTGGCAAGAAAGTAATTTTGTCATGCAAATGCCGATAATTTCAATAACAAATCGCGACACTCGCATGTCGGAATCACGTGAACCCGCGCGTTAGCCAATGCGCGAAAGCTCGGAATTCTGTCATAGATAGGTCGTCGAAATCCAAAGATAACCTATATCGAAAAATATTTACAAAAAGCTCAAAATTGGCCCATCGCATTGAAACAGCTGGATCTGAAAACATACTTGATGATACTTTCTTCCTCGTAATATACTTAATGTACTATTTTATCGTGGGTCTCTCAAGTCTGAAAACACGCTCTTTCTTCCAGTGTACAGTATGTTCCATTAATGCCTTCACCAATCGATATATCGAAATATATCGATCGCCCATAAGCGACAATGTAAAATCTGACATATATAGGTATACCCAAGATACAATATCGATAGGTGAAGGCATTAATGGAACATACTGTACATACTTTCGAACCGAGATGAGGTAAAATTCGTAACGCAAGTTTTGAATATTTTCATCCTATCGAAAGTGAATAGATTTCGTTTAGCGAATGAGAAATATGAATACAATAGCGGGTAAGCCGATATTGTGCCCTGAAAATTTTTGGGACAATGTAATATGTGCTGAGGCGCTCTATCCCACCCACTGAATGGAGAGGCCACAATGCAACGTGCTGTGATGCGTCTTCTACAAGTTCCAGGATGCGCCGAGAAAAACTGAGCGCGTGTTGCGAGCAGCAAAAAGCCGAGCAAAAACTGAGATTGACTGTCAAAGAAGACTCGGAACAACGACGCTGACTCGACCTGTTCGACCGTCGAGGGAAATTACGTGAATTTCTCGAATTCCAACTTGCTGGAAATTCCGAAAATCAATAACACATCACGACGAGTGAAGCTGAACAGAAATATAAAATTATACATCAAAAGGTACACAAATATTTCGTGTTTCGGAAGCTCGAAACTTGGGTCGGAAAAAAGTGAAATTAAAAAATGTCGGTTAAATAAGAACGCAAAATTATGGATTTCCACACGTTCAGAAACCAGGAGAAAGAACATTTCAGTCCAATTTCGGCTCGATTCGAAGTTCGCAAATCCGTGTAGTGTCGTCAAAGTTCGACTTTTACATAATTCTCATGAAATTCAAAAGTGGGGGCAGCAGGTAACCCCCCCCCTCCCCCTTCATTGATCCGCCACTGCGAGTGCGAAATGATCGTGTGACGCAACGCGCGACACTCTCAATGTAGCAATTCGCGCCATGCAGCTATAGCCAAAGGAGAATGTCTGCTATTGCGGCATTGTCTCCGAAAGCCGAAGCGAGACGTGACCATTCGCCTCCTTCAACAGGACGGCGGTCCCCTTATTTTTCCGCGACTATACCGCGCTGCAAATAACTGCAACTGCCGGTATAGTACGAAGAAGCGGCGAGGCTGCTGCTGTTGCTGCATCAATCGCGTCCTCGTCGACGGCGCCAACGGTGAAAAAGGAAATTGCAAGATTATTGCAGCACTATCTATTCAGTTCAAATTAACTCCATTGTCGACAAGCGCGTGTCACCTTGCTCGTATAACACATGCTTATGCAATGACGCAACGCGTCGCATCGAATCCTGCAACCTCGGCGAATCCTTTTTCCACGTGTTACACGACAAACAACCGATCGCCCGAAATCGGCGATATAGAATATCACCTTGGGAAATTTCCCGCAATGCCTCACAGTTTTTAACGATTTGGAAAATTCCGTCACCATTTTTGACAGTTCTGTTAAAATTTACGTAATTTTACGTGTCAGATATATGATTTTCGAGAATGGTCCGAAAATTGAAGGAAATGTTTGTAAATTCAGTAGCACTTCGAAATTTCCCATCTTTTGTTAGATATTTGAGAAATAATACCTCTTCCATTATGAAAATAGTCGAAGCAATGCAATCGTGCGTTACGTGGGTGGCACACGAGTTTCATTAAATGTTAGTTACTGCTCCCAACATCAGTGTTCATCGTCAACATTAGACTGTTAACGCGACCTCAATTCGTGCACGACATAAATAATTAATAATGTTGTTTCATCTCGAATTTTCATCCTAATATAAAAGCTCCTAAACAATCAAGTTCTTTGCATCAATAATATCAAATGGAATGAATGGAGAAATTAATTGAAAATAATTTATGAAGATCATTTTAGAAATTTTAGTCCAACACGAATACATGTATAATCATCAGATTATCGCCCACTGATAAAAAAAAAATTGTCCACCGAAACGACCCAAAAATAATTTTAATCGCATTTTCAACAGAAACGAACTGAAACAATAAATAGTATTCGCTTGAATTCCCAAAGGGACGATTCCGAGACCGCGAAACGAGCTCTTATCAGATTCATGCACGCGTTGCGGAATTTATTCGCGTCTTCATTATCGCGCAAAAGCAAGAGAAGCGTTTGCGTACGGCGATAAATGAAATCGAAAACAGAGCAGCCATCGAATACGGTCAGTGGCTTGCGCGAGCGATTATTCCGTCGATGAAGAACCCAGATGAAAAACGCGCGAGGTGCCGCCCGAAATATCGCTCACTTCTGCAACCGCGAAAACAGCTACGCGGTTAACGAGATTAAAACATGCACGAAACTAAATAATTAATCGACTCTTCTAAACTCGCCGTATACACTCGCAATTATCCATTTCATCGTATCCCTCGTGACAGTAATAATTATAATCGCGTCATCAATATGCGAAACACCGCCGATGTTTGTTTAACGAACCGCGTATATGTATTAACTACGTCGTGAATCATTTAATTATTGTGTGATTCCGTTGTGGATTGTTCATAGAAGAATTGAGGCGCAAGAAAATGTTATAGAATCTCGACCTCGAATGCCGAAAATGAATTAATATAATTATATGGAATTTTGGGAACTGATTTCATTTTTTCAACATCGAATTTCTTACCCCGAATATCGGAGCTTTTTTTAAATTTTATACTTCGTAAAATTATTTTCTTTCCGAAATTTTTCTAAAATTCTTGGTGAATTTTTCAATTTTTTGCGTTTATCGGATGTTTTTCTTCGTGTTTCCAAAGAGTTTTATTCAAGTTCTCCTGAACACCCAGACGTTTCAGAAATTAATTCAAAAATTCTCTTAATTTTGTATGAAAAAATTGCGAAATCGTACATAGGATTTTTCCTAGTGCCGCGGTTTCGTGCAATGTTAAATTGCAGTCGAACAATCAATGTTGAATTTTTTCAAAAACAATGTTTGCGAATCGTCGAAAATGTTAAGTCAGTGATGAATTACGGGCGGCGAACGTCTCTTCGGCGTAACCACACAGGGATCCCGTTAGTTTCGCTAGATCTCTTTTCTCCTGGCGCGCGTTACTTATTATAACGGAATCGCCATTCGTATAATTCCGAGGGTCGTCGTATTAGCCGTTACGATTTGCGAGCTTTCGGAAAACAACGCGAAAGCTACGAAATTCGTAAATTTTTTGCATGGTACCCGAAAATAATTCCGATAAAAATTTTTTCACTTTGGCAAAACAAAGGTGTGTCAAACAAGAACTACTGACAGTGCAAAACATTGCTTCTGCTCGTTTTTCAGGGAATTTCACTTATCAAGACGTATTTTCTTTGAACCTTTTTTTATTCTTGAGGCCAAGATGCAAAATAAATGGAAAATACTTTTCCATTCACTTATTTTTTTACAACTGATAAGCTGTAATTATTACGAACAGCCCAAAATATGAGAAAAATTGTTAAAGTGAAACTTGTTAATAAAAACGTACTAAACAACTTCAGTCACTTTACTCTTCAGTCCAAAACTACAAATGGGGAGAAAATCGTGGAAACGTATTTTACCTTTACATTAAAGATGACGTTCAGTGCACAAGAGGTAGTGACGTTAACTTTTGACGTGACTAACAACGCGTGGCGTATCAGACTCTCATAAATTATATTATTTGACGGAAAAATCGAATTTCAATGGACTAAAGGCACCAAAATTGGACCACGTTACGACCGTACGACGTAACGCGCACGAGTTATATTACTCGTCGATATGGCTTCCGTAATACTTGATCGATAATACCGTATCGAAAGACGCTTCGCAAAACATTCGAACGTCGTTTTGTTTTTCACCCCACGTCTCATTTTCATCGGCTTCTATATTGCCGATTTTTTACTTTACGAACTTCATCAAATTAAAAAAAAGGGGATATTCACGAATTATAAAAAGTTAAATCCAAAGAATTACTTTTTGAGTTGATGGAATTTTCTAGCATAAATAAACAATATCGGAATGGCTAAATTGATATTTGATAAATATCCATAATTTTTTCCATTACTTGTAAAAATCATTTAAAATTCTTCAATAATGTAAAAAAAAAATTGCTCAAGTTTTCAGAAATTTTCGAATTTATTCTACAAGTTTTTTTTGAAATTTTCAAAGTTTCGGGAATTCGTTACCGATGTTTTATATCGGCAAAAAACCAAAAATATTTACATAAATCAAGTTATTCGGAGCTACGATTTTTTTTTATGTTAGTTTGGACATTACATTATTTCAGAAGCACTTTCCTTATATGCGAGCTTAACGCTCAAGGGTGGCGAAAGAATAAGGAAGGTCGGAGGGGAATGGTGGGAGGGTGTGCGGGGGGAATCGATATCTCTGTGGACGACCCTCAGTAGTTCGATTTCAAGGCATGAAACGAACCCATCCACGAAACATGACTGTTTTCCTTTTTTTTCTTTTCTCAAAATTACCGAATCCGCGATCAACTCGTAATTTTCAGTACTTCCCTTCATCCTACTTAATTAAAAAATTTCAGCTCAATATGAACTGAAAATTTTCATAGTCCATCTAAGATTCAGATTCAATTAGTCTGCAGTTTCGAGAGCTTTCAAGTATACGGTCGCAATTTTCGCCAATATTCTAAAATTTCATATACAGGGGGCTCGGTATCTAACAGACACGTCTCGAACAGAGTCTCTCCGGGTCCAACAGAAATGTCAAGCAGGTAGAAAAGCAAAAAATCATTACATTTTCGTCTCCAGAAAAATTCTGCGTCACTCAACGCCTTCGAAAAAACAACAATCCCCAATACTACGTTACATGAATTTACATTTGAATTTCAAATTGCTAAAAATTATGTTTTCAAAATTATGGAAATAAATCCGGGAAAATTATCTCGGCGAAGAGTAGCATCTTCCTACCTGTATATTCAGCTTGACGTCACGCTTCATTATAAGGGTTCCCTCTGTCTAACAGACACTTGTGTCTAGAAGAAAAATTTGGGGCAAAAAATTCTGTTAGGTACCGAGCCCTCTGTAATTATCGAGACGATATATGGTAGTTTTTCATTGAAACATATATTATACTGAACATCCCAAATCCAATCTTTTTTCTCGAGAATATTGTCCCTCTCCCGATTTCTGTTCGAGTTGGGGTTGAATTCGGTCGATTTCCCACGCTTCGAAAGCGTCAACATGCGCAGTCGGACAAAACGAGAGAGACAATGAGTCGCGATAATTGGATGAAAAACCGAGTGCGTGCAAGATACGATATCGCAGATGCACCGCACACTCGCGAAACTTGCCTCATTGGATAAATGTGTTGTGGCACACAACTTTCGTCTATCCCGAGATGTAAGCAAGTTTGCTAGTTATCGCGACATATAAACCCCCAAAGTTGAGGATCCCTCGGGCCCCGCCAAACTTCATCTCGCAATATTATCTCTTGAAAATATTTTTTCCCAACGTCGTCGAGAAAATGCGATTTTCTCCACGGCTCAAAACGTCAAAAATTGTATTTTCTCCACGTTATTGGAAAAAATATAGTCTATAACTTGTGCAGAAGGGCTTTTTTAACGAATGTGATTGCAAAACTCGCCTTCGGCTCATCTTGCAAACTTCACATTCGTAAAAAAAGCTCCTTCTTCACTCGTTGAGAAATATAACATTTATGCACTACCGGCACGAAAATCATCTTTTTCAGCTCAGAGAGTACGAAAAATTCACATTTTATGGGCGCTTGGTACGTTAAATTAAGTAACGGAATTCAATTCTTATGAAAATAATTCCGGAATTCTGGATTCGGTAAAAAATCTTTTTTGTCTGTAGCCGACCATAATTACAATTATTATAGACATTCGGTTCATGGCAACGTGAAAATCCTTGTTTGAGAAACCGTTTGAGGCAAATGTTCCCAGGAACGAAAAAGGAGAATGGTCAGAGTCAATCACGTCGAATTAGCGTTTTCGTTTTTGCGCCGTAAATAGAAATAATAATGCATAAGCCGTTAATTACGCTCTCCGAAGCGCGTTGCGCAAAATCCACACTCGTACGTGTTTGCATTTCGTAACGCGTTCGAAAAATTGTGTACAATGATCGTTAAACGTGCTTTCGTTGCGGAAGTTTCGTTCGATTTTCCTGTTTTTTCAGTTAAATGCAATAAACAAACTTGCAAAATTTTCAATTCACTCATTATCAAAAACTGACGCAAATTACTGCGAATTGTACAGTGGGCAAGATAAATCAACGTATACAAAAATCGCTCAGAACATAAAGAGAATTATTCTGCATCTACCGCATATCATCAATTTAGCTCTTATCGTGATTATAACGACAAATCAAATTGGAATGAAGAAAAAGAATTTTATGGAAGCTGCGTCAAGTCCAAGCAGCGTGGTCGGATCGTGAACTTTGACCCGCGTCCTTGATTGTCCCAGTTTCTCGAGTGTGCCTACGCATCATCCCCCGATCCACCCTTTAGTTTGTGTTAGCGTACAGCACACACGCACATGCACAACGTATACACATGTATGACGTACCGCGAAGTTGGAAATTCAAAGATTTTTCGTGATAAAGCTCATTTTGGCACTCAACAGCACCGGAAAATAAGTTTTATCGCTAGGGGACAATCACGAGTTTTTCAATTTAGGAATTTCCAAAATATCGTAAAATTTTCACAAAATTCTTCTAAATTTTCAAGATTATGTTTACGAAAATCAAAGTTACTGCGTTTTTTTTTCGAGTGATATTACGATTTTTCGTGAATTCTATAATTTTTTCAAGACACTGCAAATCTTCATTAAAAGCTTAAAAGCTTTTGAAATTCCAAGGTTAGTGATTCGTTGGCGCTCCACATCCCCTCAATCTTGTTTTTACGTGACACGTCACGTGTGACCGACTAGGGCCAAAGTCTGAACCGAGCAGACATGACACACACCTCCGACTTTACTATCGATCCGAACCCTAGAGTTGGAGGTTTCACGCGTTCTCTCCTCCACCGCCCCCCTTTCGCTAACCCACCCATATTTTTTTCTTCCTTCGCTTTACTTTCCCATTCCATCGCCTCCGAAATGTGTTTCACGAAGAAGAAGCGAGATTCGTCCATCTTACTTTTCGACCTCGAAAAATGTCAGCAAAAATATAAGTTTGGAAGATTCAACTTGTAATATTTTCGTTCACTGCACAATGTAAAGCAGAAAATAAGTAGTTCGACCGTATCCACGTTCCCTTTCATTCTCTATTCGAAAAAAAAAATCCTCTTAAACCAAGAAGATTCGAAGATCGAAAACTATGATTTTTTTTTATTCGATCGAGAAGTAATACAAAACGAGCGATAATTCCCGAGTGGAATACTGGAAAGAGCGCTCTTGTTTGCCGGCCTTATCTTCCTCTCGTTTATTCGCGCGACAGAGATAAACAACGCCGAGGATTGTCGCGCGATGATTGCGACTCGTGACGCGAACGGGGCAATTTATATTCGCTGCGATCGTTTCGGCGGATTCCTTTAGACGCATTATTTTCACTCCTCGGGGTGTGAGAGTGGGTTGATGGGAGAGGGGATGGAGGGGACGAAGGAGGGGGGGGGGGTGTATTTCCATTTTTAAACCCGATTCTTCGATGCGATATTAAGATTCTAGCGTACGTGTTTGCGGCTTTCTCAAAATAGGCTACCGAAGCTGCATCTGGGCGTACATGATTGCTATTTGCGTGCGATCGACTCAGCTCTGGCGCGAGACTCGATACAATATTTCGATCTAGGTTTGAAAAAAATAATTTTTTCCATTCTTAGTGAAGAAAACGGGTGTTTTAGCCCCTCCGGGTATGCACCTTTGCACCTTTTTAGCACCCCAGGTGTGAAGAATATAGTACGAACAAGGAACAAATCTGATGTTCAAATGAAATAATTGTACGTGAGAGTTTATGATTACATAGCACATTGAATGCCGTAATCTTTTTGTAATGTACATATAAAAAAATTTAGAAGATGTGTAATGTTCACATTTTTTTTTTTGGTGGGACAACGTCTTCGTTCGCTTCAAGTTCATTTGTGAATTGTAGGGTTCAATAAAATTATAGATTATGTGTAATTTCTAATTAAAAAATCACCTCAGAATGATGAAAATCATCAATTATCATCTGTCGTAAATAATTTTTTGCTGATACATGAAAAGTTGAAGAAGAGCTCAGAAACAATGTCGATAACTCGTAAACTATATCAGAGTTCAAGATGTAAAAATCGATATACTGAATCAGGGTCGTTGGAATTACATTTTCTCGAGCTCGCGAGTTTACGGCTTGCTTTTTGCGAAAGTCATCATGCACAAATTCGAACAGTCACCATTATCATTCACGATTAGTTAGTCGAATAGTTATAATTACATTTTCCTGAATTTTCCAAGTTTTCCAGGCGTTTGAATCCGATTTTCGAAGTTCGACAATTAGTCAATCCAAGTTTCAGAATGAGGGGAAGCATATCGAAGAATTCAAAACTGAGCGACAATCACACGTCGATAACTTACAAATTTACGTTCGAAGAATTTCAACATTACCAAAATAAAGCGATGAAAAACTAAAACTTGACTTAAAAGATGTCCAGCACATTACCGAATTTCGACAAAGTTTTCGAAAAGCAGTAGTATGATTCTTAACGAGTGCAGGAGAAGCTATTTGGACGAACGTGTAAAGTTTCGAAGACGAGAAGAATGCCAGTTTTTTAAAATCATATCGCAGACTCGACAAAAATTGTAATAATTCATAAATTCCAAGTCCCATTAAACTGCGTAACAGCAAATCGAGTTTATCCAAATTTCGGAAACAATTGCCAAAAACGATAGAAAAGTGAGAAAATGTAAACTTAAAATTCCATTGTGTCGCTCCGCTAAAGGAACACATTATTATTCATATTATTCCGGCTTATCAGGCAGCGTTTAAAAAAAGTCGGTTTTCGGGAACGATCGAGCATCCAAGAACGTTCGATAACGAGAGGCATATCTCGATAAAGCGCAAACAACGAACGCAAACAAAAAGCCGTGAAAAGCCCCAAGTGGCGCGCGAGAGTCGCGAAAAGTTGCAAAGTAAAATCGAGCCACGAGAGCTTTGAAAAGTGGAGTGAGCGAGGGGGTACCGAAAAAAGAAAAGTACGAGTCGGCGCGACATTTATCAACGAAGAGAGATAATGTGGTGTCTACATTTTTTGTTGTGACTGGTGCTATCCTGATAAAATGACCTCGCATCACAAACTCGATTTTTGTCACATCAAAACCCAACAGTTGCAACAAAAATATTGCTTACTTTTTTTCAAGTCAGCAAGCGAAAATATCAGACATTCGAGATAAAAGCATAAATTTCACTGGTCAACATTGAAACTACTATATAAAATAATCACTTAAGAAATTGACTAATGAATTGTATCAAGTATATAATGTTTTCTGAACAACTTGTTACAACATCTGAACATTCTTCACAAAATTCGTTCATGTTCAAAATGAAATCTACGTAGGTACTATTTCGCAAACAATGGACAATATAAAATTAAATGGAATATACCTACAATTAACGTTTCACGAAAAAATGCATGTAAAATTATACACATTTTTCTACACGTCGAAACGAGTCTCATTTACTACTTAATACAAATCATTTGCAATGAACGATGATTCTGCATTAGTCACTTGTAGCAGGAAATCCACTGAATACACAAGTGACATCAACTGTTTTGAATTCTCGCGACTCAAAGTGTTAGTGACTGAAAATCGTCTTCCTCGTAAAAGTTGGGTAATTGAATCTGAATTTCGGTAAATTGCCGAATCTAAATTAATATTTGATGTGTCTATTAAAAACTTGGGAAACTCTCCGGTTATTGATCTTCGTTATTCACCGGTTTTTATTTATATCCGATGAAATTGCGCGTATTGTGGAGAACTTTGCTTTATAATGTAACTTTTCACCGCTTGATAACGTACTGAAATTCCATCTTCAGCGGGAAGATACGATGTTTGTACTGTTGTGAATAATGTAAATTCATAATAATTTCGAATTTCTCCCCCGCAACTTTGTCTTCGGGCCGTAATAGAGCGACCCATGCAAGTCGACCAATAAAATGCCGTTAGCTCACGGCCGATCCATTGTGCCGTGGGTAACGTACTGTGGGAGCATCCGCAACTATTTCCACATTCTTTTTCTCGGACGTACAAAATAATGAAATCATTTTTCTCTCCGATTTAATAGGCGAAAAAGGATTTTTCGTAACTTTGTTGATGGAAATTGACCTTTCATGGCTGTCATGTGTGCGAAAGAAGACAGATTTCTACATAATTTAGCAAAAAAACAAACAAACAAACAAACAAACGAACAAAAAAAACAAAAACAAAACAAAAAAAACACCCGTCAGAACTGACTTGAGCCAACTACAGATAGAAAATCGTAATTGTTTTATGAATCAAAAAAAAAAATGATGACTCTGGAAAATTGTTCCATATGTATATAATTTTAAACGAGGGGCGATTCACTCTCTGATAAAGGGAGTCATGGGAGTCGACTCCCACATGACTCCCCATTTGGGAGTCATGATTCCCAGCGATGCCAAACTTTAAACATGTCAAAACTCAATTACCTGTAATCTCTCGAAAACTTCAAAATTCCAAAATTTTTGAAACTCACAAAATTTCCGAAACTTTTCAAACTTCAGTACTTTATAATTCTTTAAAACTTCGCAATTCCATAAAATTCCGAATTTTCCAAAGCTTTGAAGGTTACTTAAAAGTATGCGGAAT
>JAPYZK010002124.1:0-26583 GCA_030522785.1 Platygaster equestris | reverse complement strand
CGGCGGAATTTCGTGATGAGTTAAGGTAAAGTTAGGTTTCCGAGTGCTTGTACACTCGGTCGAGCTCTCAGAAACCTAACTTTACCTTAACTCATCACGAAATTCCGCCGCCATGTTTTTTTCGGGCGCCGTGTCGTTTGGCCCCCATGACATAGCCCCCAAAACAATGCAAAACAACTGATTACACCACTGAAAAAGTGACAACCGCTGATTACACAGATTACAGCCATCGTATACCGCCCACTTTACGACGAAAAAACGCCTATCTGAAAAGAGCCAATAGAGAAAAAAATGAACAAAAGTTATATTATTATTAACTTGTGAATTATAATTAACAGATAGCTGTTCTTATTTAAGCAAGAAACATACATAACAATCAACAAATAAATATATAAACATCAGAAATCTTCTTTACATGCGAGGTCTGTCTTTTTTCTTTTCTTCGTTTCCTCTTTTCATCTAAACCATGGTCCGCTACTATTTGAGTACTGTTATGACCTGCGAAACAAAGAAAAGCGATACGTGGCATCGCGTCACACTCGCTGGCACTATACCAAATGTCCAAAACCAACGTCGCTAGCGCCTGCGCAAAAACATCATGAAAAGACCCATTTCAGCAAGAAAAAATGTATTCCCATCTTTCTTGCACTTCTCTTTCCGTCCATCTCGTTCATCGCTGTTTTCCGGGCGGCTGTTGTCCGCCATTGCAAAAAACCCTCGGCCCAAACCGCGTACGCGAGTGAGTTTATTCACGATCCAAGCCACGATTTCGCCTCAAAAAATCGCCCCGGATTCGACGCCGCGAGTTGCCCCAATCTACCTACACGAAGCGCGCACAATTTCCAGCCGACAATGGCTGAGACCGAGAAATCAAACATTGACAGCATTATAGCTCGGCTCTTGGAAGGTAATGCTCACCCCACGCACGCCCAACGGTCGAATGCCATCGACTTTTTGCCGTTTACCTTTCTTTCTTCTTCTCTTTTTTCCTCCCTTATTTTGGCGATCTTCAAGGGCACGCGTGGCCCTTGAATCGACGCGCGATCCCGAATTATGCAATCGAGCGTAATTTTAGATGAACGCCCTCGAATTAAAGAGGAATCGGAGTGGAGGGAACATGGTTTGTTTACGCGTACTCGTCAACAAACGCGGTGTTAACGTGCCACGATCGAGATTTTTTGGGCGGGTCCTGGTTTAGCGCGCGCGCGAGTCGTTTTTTTGAAAGGTTTTTTTTGAGTGGGCGATGGGTAAAGAAATCAAGGAGTTCTTGAATTTAGTGGGTGAAAAATCTCGGTGGGCAGGGCGGAGAAGGGTTGACCAGCAGCGGTTGTTAATTTTTGGAAAACATTAAAATTTCACTTTCTGGAAGTTATTAGCGTTAATGATTCATTGTGGGACATATCACTTGAAATTTTGAGCACTCAGTGGCAGTTGCTCAGTATTTTCAGAATTTTTTTTAGGAATTATCAATAATTGTTCAGGTTGTTTCTACATCTTAACAAATCTAAAAATTTAAATTTTTGAACAAAGGTTTCTGAAAATTTGAAGAAATAATATTTTCAGATAACTTTGTCACATAATAACCCTGGAAAAATGATGTAACATTTTTGGGATTTGTGGTAGATTTTTTAATTGTTGGTTTTTTTTTTCAATTTCAAACTGTTATTATCAAATTTTTGTTTACATATGTATCTAATGTATGTGTTATAAATTTTTGATTCATAGTTTACTGCGATGAAAAATTGCCAAAATTCTGATTCTATGTATTTTTATTATTTTGGAAATAATTATTAATTTACTTGATCAAAATGTAGAGAAATTTCATATAGGTGAATTAAGGAATATTAACTTTAATTTTTGGCTTCAAATAAATTGTCGAATTTTTAAACGACATTACTTGTATGATCCGAATGTTTTCAAAGTGAAAATGTTTCCAAATTCAAAACCCATACATTTTTAATTTCAAAAACTTCAAAATTTGGATTCAAAAATGCAGTGTTTAGAAATTTGAAGATTTGGATTTCGAAATCAAAAAATGCTATTGTGAAATTTTGAGTTTTGAAACTTGAGAATTCAAATTGAATAACGCAAATATCAGCTACTAAAGTGATAAGTAAAAATCAATGATTTTTTTCAATTGAATTACTTTTTTCAATATCTCAACTAATTTTTGATTATCACAAGTTTTTTGCGAGAAAAGAAAACAATTAACCAATTTAATTAGTAAAGATCATTGTAACTAATTCAACGAAAACTTGAATCATTGAGTAAAAATTCACTTTAGAATAAATATTTTTTTTTTTTGAAGATGAATACTTCCATTTTTTGATGTACATTCAAAAATGTTTTAATTTCGAAAGTCTCAAATATTTCAGTTGTAACGTTTTTCAATTTTCAAAACGGTTTTTTTCATCTCTTATTTATTTATTCATTTTTAAATTTATCACTTGCCAGTGCTCCATAGTTGTTGATAAATTCTCTAAATTCTTTAATTTTTTACTGAATTTCTTATTTAAAAAAAATATTAATAATTGCATTCAAGTATTCTTCATATCTTATTTTTTATGCTTCGTCTTTCGTCCATCAAATAGATACCACCACAAAAATTTTTTCAAGCATAATAAACTAAGATAACAAAATCTCAACTCCATTATTTTGTGGTTCAAAACGAAACATTTTCCGCCTCGTTAACTCCCGATACAAAAGTATCACAAAATTCAATTATCTGAATCCCATATTTACGTTCCCGAGTCGTATGAAATATTATTCAATTTCTTTTGTGCGATACGGAGCTGAAAAATTACGATATTAATGATAACGAACCAAGTTGACCTATGCACTGTAATAAATTAAAAAGTGTGTAGAACAAGAAGCAAAAACAGATATGCTAATAATGTCATCGTAATTTTCTGCCATTTAAGTTCTTACATAAGACCTCGTCTTGAAAAAACAATTGATGACTTATTTTTAACTTTTTTTCTTTTAATTTCAGTCCGTGGAGCACGACCAGGAAAAAATGTTCAATTGACAGAAGCGGAAATCCGAGGACTCTGTTTAAAGTCTCGAGAAATATTCTTATCACAGCCGATTTTGTTGGAACTCGAAGCGCCATTGAAAATATGCGGTAATTATTCATGATGCGCTCCAACTGCATGGAAATGGTCGTATTATAATTTTAATCGTTTTTGTTTTGTTTTCGCAGGTGACATTCACGGACAATACTATGATTTATTGCGACTTTTCGAGTACGGGGGTTTCCCGCCGGAAAGCAATTACCTTTTTCTAGGCGACTACGTGGACAGAGGAAAACAGTCGCTGGAAACAATTTGTCTACTCCTCGCGTACAAAATAAAGTATCCCGAGAATTTTTTCTTGCTTCGAGGCAACCACGAGTGCGCGTCCATTAATAGGATATATGGATTCTATGACGAATGTAATATTCTTTCGATGTTGATGAAATTAAGCAGGGTTTTCACAGCCCTGAAGAATTTGAAATATTCAGTTGAAAACCAAATGTCCAAATGTTATGTAAAATTGACGAATTTATCACAAATTTCTAAAATTCTTAGTTTTGGATTTCTTAATTCAACATTTCAAATGTTGTTAAACTTGAAAAATTCTAGTTCAAAACTTGCAAGTCTTTGTGCTTCAAATAATTCAGTTTGACTTTTAAAAATTAAATCCGAAAAGTCGATGTTCAATATTGACCAAAAATTGTTTTTGGAGTCTGAATTGTATCCTTATATATACTCTTTTTTATGTTAGGTAAACGTCGGTACAACATCAAACTGTGGAAAACTTTCACGGATTGCTTCAACTGCTTACCGGTCGCTGCGATCGTAGACGAAAAAATATTCTGCTGCCACGGCGGTTTGAGCCCAGACCTCCAGAGCATGGAGCAAATCAGGCGCATTATGCGCCCCACAGATGTACCTGACCAAGGCCTCTTGTGCGATCTGCTGTGGTCGGATCCTGACAAAGACACAATGGGCTGGGGCGAGAATGATCGTGGGGTCTCGTTCACCTTTGGAGCCGAAGTTGTTGCCAAATTTTTACACAAGCACGATTTCGATCTTATATGTCGCGCGCATCAGGTACACATTACTTAGTTTTGTACATACTAAAGATTTTGTCAGGATTACGTGAATTTGAAATTCGGAAATTTCAGTAGTACGGATGTGTAAATTTTTATACTTGAGAATAAGTGTAGAACATAATTTTTTAGTTCTGACTGGCCTTAATTTTTATATTTTTCATTTTGTAATTTTGGTATGTATTTATTGCAAAAGGGGCTAAACCACTTTTTTCATAAGACTATTTTTCTCTCGTTATTGCAAAATAAAATGAGCCCTATCGAAAAGTACTTGTTCTGTACTCATGAAACATTTGTTTTTACAGGTGGTGGAAGACGGCTACGAATTCTTTGCCAAGAGACAATTGGTGACGCTGTTCTCGGCGCCGAACTACTGCGGTGAGTTTGACAATGCAGGTGCCATGATGTCGGTCGACGACACCCTCATGTGTAGCTTTCAAATACTGAAACCCGCTGACAAGAAAAAGTTCTCGTACGGTGGCCTCAGCGCCGGACGACCCGTCACACCGCCCCGTGGCGCCAACAACAAAAACAAAAAGAAGTGAAACCCCATAGAACTCGTTTTTTGATTGCGTTACTTGGGATCTTGAGACACCTCTCCTTCTACTCCGAAACTTACCTATTTCTCCCCCTCTATCTTTCCTCCTCCCTTTCCCTCAATTTTTCTTCCGCATCCCGCCGCGCCGATGTAACGACTTTTATCAATCGACACTCCGAAGGCGTCCCGGAGCCATTGGAAAACAATAACCCTTATAAATACACGATAATGAGACCCATCACGCGGAGCCATCCAATTAATAAAATATTACAAGCATATATCTATGTACGAGTATAAAAAGTAATATAAAAAAAAAACAAGGACGAGGTCATTGTTTGACTTTTGTATCTTCATCGAGGAGTTTTTTGTACTTCTGTTTTCCGTCGGGGGTCGTTTTTGCGTTTGTTGTTGGCATGGTTTTTTTGGCAGAATAGCGTTTTTGGAAATGTTTTTCTTCTTCACCTGAATTTGATGAATGCTTTGTAGAAGAGCGTGGGATCAACATGAATCGATTTTAATTGTAAATTTGTGTCTCAAAATGTACGATGGAGTGCGTCGTGTTTGTTGGTCACCCTGTTTCGACAATGCTAAAGTGTTGTACATTTGATCTTGGTGACTTCATTTTTTACAAGAAAATGTAATTTGACGAACGTATAGTCCGCTTCGTTGTCATTTGCGACTTTCTTGCGTTGAGTTACTGAGGTTAGGTGTTTTCATTGCGACAAGGAAAAAATTGTTCACTATTGATTGCAAGGAAAAATTTAGAGTAGACTTGTTGAAATTATGGCTATGAAAATTGACATTGCTTGAGATAATCCTGACGAGAACTCCATAGAGGGTCGGAAGCTCAGTTTTTGTAGGGTTATAGTTTTAATTTGGTGCTGTGGATTTGGTTCGTGAGCAATAGTGAACAAGAGAGTTTGGATTTTTTGGCGGAGTGAGTAGACTATCATTTTAGAGTTATCGTCATTGTCATACGCGCGTTCATCCGCCTTGTATCATGATTGTATAATACTTGTTTGTATTCCATCGCCCTTGGAGTAGGTCGCCACTTTTACTCGTACCGATACCGACTTGTAATGATTGCACTCAACGTACAACAAATTCTTGCGGCAAACGTGGAAAAATGAGCACTCGCACATCATCGTTATAATTATTTACATTCATTACAGAATAATTTCGTCTTATCCTTTTTTTTTTCTTAATAAAACAATCATCCGACAATGCAAATTTTGCTCATGCATTTATTTTATTTCATCGATGTTGGAAGCATAGGCGCCGACTATAGTTATTTATCATTCATCATTGTACTGTGATTTTTTTAGACTCATAAATTGGAATTTTCCAAAGGGTACATTTACATTTGAAAATTGCTGATGCGAAACTTTGCAAGTATGAAATTAGAGAATTTGCGGAATTAAAATTTGTGGGAATGTATAAATTTGAATTTTTATATTCTGGCACGTAAATTCGAAAGTAGAAAAAAAAGAATACTCGGTAAATTGTACATTGAAAATGTGTTATTTTAGAATGACGAATGGAAGATTGTGTAGAAAATATATCTGGAAATTTGGGAAATCAATCCTAACATTTTACAGAAAAACTGAACAAGTTCAGATTTTTGTGTATAAATTGTAATTTTAAGTTAGAATATTCAAACATGAGAATGTTCTGATTGTAAAATCAAAAGACCGAGAAATTTCCCAATATTAGAACGCCAAAATGACAAAAAGAAAAAGAAAAGCAACAAAAAACATCTAAAAAGACTCTCTCCCCACAAAGGGTCCCCCCCCCCCCCCCCCCCCCCCCGAAAAAAAATTTTTGATTAAAATCGGCGCCTATGTTGGAAGGAATCATCTGTACCTGTGAAAATCGAATCATTTTGCAATGGGTTCAATGTTCGAAAAAATTTTTAACAGGTACAGAATTTTTTCATCCTTGATTTTTTCACCTGATCATGCTTTTGTTTGATGTATATAGCACCTAATTTTTCATAATTTTTGGTTCTTTTTTCATAGTCATAATGTTGTGCTAATAATTACAGGAATCCATTACTGGAAAGGTCAAAGCATTTTGATTGCTCTCTATTGCAATAAATTTTTTTTACCGAACATCTGTGACAAATCATGAATAGAGACTGAATCATTAGTAGGTGAAAATAGTTGACACTAGTACAATCATAGTTGTCAGGGAACCTTTTTATTTATTTTTATTGATAAGTGTATAGGATTCAACAACAAAAAACAGAATATGTTCGAAATCAAATGGGTTGCTCTCAAATTACGTGACGCGTAACAAAATATTGTTTAATTTCAAAATTTTTTTGGAGAAATATTGAGTTTTTTAATGATTTTTGAGTTGTCTGGATAAAGTCGCATATCATACATTTTTCGATTAGAAATTGCAAAATGATTAATATTCCGAAAAGGATTTTTTCGTGTAAATTACTCACAAAAATGAATACTACTATTACTAATATGATACAAGAAAAATTATAGTTATGAAAACTTCAACATGTTTCGGCACTAATATAGTATTTGTTGAAAAAATTATTTTTGGAAGAATCCAGGCGTCACGTAATTTACGAAAGACCTCTAATGAAAAAATCGAAAACGCTTAATTGTCTCGAACACCAATATTTCTGCTCGTATTTGTAAATAAAAGGGTTTTTATTAATGTTTCACGTTTGAAAAGAGCAACACGCGAGACTTTAGAAATGTCTGAACGATATGTTATAATAATTGCATTCTTTATATTGTAGACCATATAATTGTATGGGAGCTGATATTTTTTGTCTTGTAGTTGACTGCATAATTCAATTGTATAGTTAATTGCATACTTTGATTGTTGTAATTCTTTAAATGCTGTCTGTAGCAATTGGTGTTTGCATTTAATTAACGAATCTTTTTTATTCTCAATTTAGAAAGTCTAATTTGTCTGTTTTTGGACTTCGAAATTTCCAGATTTTTACGGTTTTGGATGTTATGGTTGAAATATTTGAGAACTTGACTGACTCTTCTTGAATTCCAATATTTTTTAATTGGAATGCTCGAATTTTTATAATTCCATCTGAATTTTCGAATTTTATTCTTCGAATGATTCAGTATTTACGATTTTTTTGAAATTTCGTGAACTCTCAGTTTGTGATCTCTAATTTTTTTTATTTTAAAACCCGAATAATTACATTCGAATTTCAATTATTCCGATTTTCTAGGATTTTCATTTTTGTATCAAAATTTGTAATGAAACTTCTTTTCAATTTTACAATTTTTCCGTGGATATTTTCTAATTTTCGAATCTCTACTTCGGAATCGAAAAAATCTTATGTCGAAAAATCGATACGAGAAAAAAAAACATGTCACATTCAAAAACTTCGAAATTCGTAAATGTACGCCACAGCCCAAAAATCACAAAATTATAAATTCGAATATTATAATGATCAAAAATTCAGAAGTCCAAAATTACCAAAATGTAAAGTTCAGACAGCATTATTCGAAATTTTGGGAATTCTTAAACTGGTAATGAAAAATATTAAATGAATAAATTGCAAAATTTTCAAAATCACAATTGAAGTAAAAAATTTTCAAACTTCGAATGTATCAATAAATAATTATTAGTACGTTTCGAAATGTGAAGTTTGCAAAACAAAATTTGGAAATTTCAAAGTTCGATACATCGAAATTCAAAAAATTTCCGAGTTAAATTCGAGCTCGTTAACCAATAACAAATAATTAATTTTAAATAATTTTATCTTTTCACTGTCACTTATTTTTCACAAAAAAAGAAATCTGGTATCTACAAAAAGAGACTGCAAAAACTGTAAGAAATGTGTCGATTCATATCCAGTTTCTTCGTCAATTGTTCAAACAATTGGGTAGGTATGACGAACAATAAACAATACTTGTTTCAATTACGTAATAATTAAAAAATGGGCTAGTACTGACGATTTGTAGTACAATGGTTTACCTAGTTTTTGGGATCGAGTTTTTCAGAGTCGATACTCTTGAAAATGTATAATAAAATGGAAATCGTACATAAATAAAAGAATAACACATCCAAAACTCACTAGTGCAGGAATCACTGTGAATTTAGATTAAAAAATTGTACCACTATATGTTGAATTTTATGAAATGCAAAAGCACGTGCTGGGTATCACGTTTTATGAACATCTTATTGTTTTATGAGTGACTTCTTCTTGTTATTCATTTTTTAACTAACTACTGATTTAATTGATGTTACGTGATTTTGTATGTTCATTTTATATATGATTTGTCATGGTTATTTTTTACGATTATTTCGATTTATATAGTAGGAAATAAATAATTAGTTATACCGGAGTGAACTTATTATTAAACCTGGACCTGAGAGATTATTTTTGTCAAGTATCGAGAATTGTACTGGATAACAATTACAGGAAACGCAGGTGTTTTTCGAAACGTACAGAGATGGAAAAAATGAAACTCAAAAAGAATCACTTTTTTCGATGAACTGTTTCTGACCAAGTTATTGAGTCAAAAAACTCGAGCAATGGAGGAATTTCATCGATCGACTTGAGAGGGGTCCCGATAATTGGCGAGTTTCGCCTTTAAAATCCGTTCTGAAACAAAAAACCATGATAAAATTATTATTAGAATAAAAACTACTATATTCACATAAATTATGATGAATTTAAAGAACTTGAGTCAGGAGTTAACTGTATTCTGAGGACTTGAATCGAAAGTTGACTGTAATTATAAAGACAAAATCTGCAAATTCAAAAATCGAATGTTGAGAACTTGACGATTTAAATTTGAAAATGAATAAGAAATGTGTGAACGAAAATTCCAAACGGTTCAAGATTTTCTTAATTCCGATTTCGATCGATTTGAGAATCTGTAAATGTCTTTTCTTCAAAATTTTATTGAATATCAAGCCCTTTTATTAACAATTTTTGAATAATTTTATGGAAAATAAAATAAAATAATTAAATTTACAAAAAAAATACTGAAGCACCCACTGACAATCCATTCCATCGATTATAATTTTTGAATAGCTCGATAAAGTAAGGTCAATGGAAATCTCCAGTGAAGTTTAAGAAGCGAAAAATCAGACTTTTTTCATTACTCCAGGTAAAAATGACGAAGAATGGTTTCTTATTCACGTTCATCGAAGTTTACAACAAGTTTAACATTTACTAAAGTTTACAACCACTCCTGAAATTTCATTAAGGGGCTGCTCATACATTACGTAACGCTTTCGGAGGGGGGGGGGGGTATGGCTCAACGTGACAGGGGGGGGGGGGTTAAGAAGAATGTGACGTAGAAAATTTTAGATGAATTCATATATTTTTTTCCTCAACGCGATAATTTGAAGTTGTAACCGATTTGTTAAAAACCAATGTGCTTTAGCGTAAAATGTTGACTAGTTTGTAATTTATTTGATATTTTATAATGTTAACAATTTTTTGAATACATATATAAGACACTTTTGATATTTTTAAAGCATGGTTTCATATTATTCTAATATTAAACGATGTTTAAAATATTATTTCAAAATTCATATAGTATTACTTCTACGTACAGTACAACGTAGTATTACGTAGTATTACGTAAAGTTCTAAAAAATAGCAACAATTGTAAAATTGTTTTTTTTGTCCCATTTTTTTCCATTTTCTTAAAATAATTGAGAAAATGGTTCAAATTCATTAATATTTCAACATTATCAAATTTAAAACAATCTTCTGATTTTTACGAAAATAAAAGTTGTAAATTTTTAAGTATATTCTAAAAAAGGCAAAATTTTGTTACGTAATTTATGGACAACCCTCAAAGACGGATAATGTAGAATTAACCCCTTGAAAAGCTTCGAAAAAATCAATAAAACAAGTAATTTTTATGAAAGTTCCAAAGTAGCTTCAAATGACTGCTTTTAAAACTTTACGTTCACTCCATTCTAATGAGTTATAAGTTCTTACTGTTCTTTCTTGAAACTTACAAGATAAAAGTTTCTATGACTGTCTTGTGTCATTGGGGAAGTTTCAGAACTGAAATTCAAACCTTTGCAACTCTGAATCTTATAGGATTTTTATAAAACTGTTTAAAGTCTTAAGGTTCAAACTTACAAGGGCACTATAATCTCCACCAGTAAATCCCCTAATTCACCCAAAAACCATAGAAAGTTCCAACGTCATCCCCATAAGAAAAGAAACCATTTCCACTAGGGTATCTTAAGCTCCGCCTCGGTTCAAGCGCAGAAAAGCTCGAAAAGCGCTAGGGTGCCCAACGTAGGCAGTCCTCCGAGAAACCCCACCTCTGCTCTGGCGAAGCTCCTAAGCTCGCATGTAAATTTAGAAAAGATAGACAAGAAGGAAAGAGGAAGGAAGGGCGAAAGACAAATTCGCCAAAAAAGTGACCCCAAAAAACCGGGTCCCCGGTGCACCTCACCCGGCAAAACTCCATTTTTTGTGGCTCTTCTTCCCCTAAGTCAAAAGCGATTTGGGAGAAGAGGAAGAAGCAAGATGGAGGAATGATAAGCGAGGTTTTCTCGGCCAGAGCACGTCCGCTCTTGGCGCGATCCAGTTCTCTAGTCTCGACTTCGGGACTTGCCTGTCAACGTCTCGGTGCCGAAGTGAAGACGGCTCTTGTTAACGAACCTCGCGAATTTATCGGTCAAAATCAGGTCTTTGACCTATCTTCAAACCTGAATTACCCTGAAGAATGTGTTCACATATTCTGGTTAGCTCGAATTTCGTATGTTGATTAATGAAACTTTGAGTCAGTTTCGACTGGTTTTCTGTCAAGGGACTGGAAAGGACTGATTTGAAGTTGAAAACTGGTAGTTTTTGGTGAAATTAGAGAAGTGGAAGTTTGATGGTTGATTGTTGAAGTTGAGAAGTTTCGGGACAGTGACTGTGACTGGTTTTGACTTAGGGGAAGAAGAGCCACAAAAAATGGAGTTTTGCCGGGTGAGGTGCACCGGGGACCCGGTTTTTTGGGGTTTTTTTTGTTTGGAATATGTGGGGGGTTTTTTTTTTTTTTTTTTTTTTTTTTTTGGTGGAGTGATGAATGTGTTGGTTGGGAGGATGCGGGGTTTTTGAATTGGAATTTGGAAGATGATGCAGCACCAGGAAGCGGAGCAAAGGCACCAGGTTGCGCCGGAGTGCTGTTATCAATGGCCTGGTCATCAGCAGTTGTCACCGATGCAGCAAATGGAAGGCAAGTTTTTTTTATTTGCCAGCATTTTTGATGACTTTTTGAATTTTGATAGAGGATAATTATTTTTAATCAGGTTTTATAGCAGATCAATTTTTTCCAGAATTTACGAAAATTTTTTAAGGTTTTACATCACTTTCGAAAAATTTCTTGCAATTTCGAAAATTACCCGGAATCTTTTTCCTTCCGAGAAATTTTTTGGGAGTTATTGGAAAGTTCTCTAATTTAATGATTATTTACGAGTTGATCAAAATCAAAATTTTGGTACATTCTCGATCGATTTTTTACTATGTCTTTAACTTACCCAAATTTTTAAAAGTGATAAATTTCATGAATTTGTGATTTTTAATATTTCCTTACTTCTCAACTTCAGTATTATTTATTTCAAAAATTCCTAATGAAATTTCAAACTTTCACAAACTTTGATTTGTCGAATCATAATTAAGATTTTTCGGTTCCCAAACATGTACTCGAATTTGTAACTATGAATTTAAAAATTTGAAAATATGACTCAAATTTTCGAAAATTTGTGAATTTCGGATTATACAACTTGAATTCGTCAATTCCGAGATTTGGAGAGTTTGAAGTTAAAACTTGAAATTTTTGAGGTTGAAGTTCTCGAAAAAGTTCATATGAAACCAGAATTTAGGTTTTTTGAAAAATTTATATCGATCAAAAAAGTTATTATAATTCTATAATACAGTTGTTCATCAATTAAATTTTAGAAATTAGAAAATTCTACGGATCTGAGATTGAAAATTTCCGAATTAAAAAATCCTCGAATTGAATACTCGAACATTCTCAGAGGACAAAGATTAAAATATATAATTCGAAAATATGAAAATTTCTAATCCCGAATCTTTGGAAGAGAATTTCACATTTTGAGATTCTGAAATGTTCTAACTTTCAAATATTTCAACTTACACATGTTAATATAATTAATTCCGGAGCTCATGAAATTGTATTTTTTTTCGTTTTCTAATTCGCATTCTCATCTCAAATCGCAATTTTCGAATTCCAGAATTCGAATTCCAAATTTATCCAATTCAAATTCTATAGTTCTTAATTTCAAAACTGGAAAATTTCTCAAACAAAAATTACGTCTACGATAAGTTTCCAAAATTTGAATCCGAACTTTCGCTTGTCGAAACTAAATTCGTAAATGTGTCATAATTCCACATTCCAAAGTTTTCATTTTCATATCTTTAAATTATGATATTCTCTACCTTAAATTCAATCATTTTCATATTCCCAAATATTATAATTATACCAAAACCTGCCTATGTAATCGAAACCTTTTCTTCCCGTTATCCAAAAAATAAAAAAGTTAAATTTCCTGGGTCGCTTCATAGGTCAATCAAATGAATGCAAAGCGTCGGCAACGAACCAAAGCTGACAATGAGGTTCAAATGCAACGAATCGTTTTGCCAAGCCGTTAAGGTTGACACTCGCTATTTACTTTTTAGAATGCTCGTGCAGCTAGAGCCTAAGGTGTCTTGAGTGCTTTTAACCGATTAAACTCAACTTGGAAATAAACGATCAGGCGGGAAAAAGAAAAGCTTTTTAGTGGCTCGAGTTAATTTTGGGGGTCCATGCATCTTTTACGCGACGGAGTAATTGCTTCAACCTTTTCAGACGTCTACAATTCTTTTTTATCCAGAAGATTCAACCCTAAAGTTGATTATTCATGTTAAAGATATTAAGGAAAAATGGATAAGTATGGTAAAAAATATACTGAATAATGAAAAAATACATAATAAAAATACAGTATAATGAAAAATATACTGAAAAATCCGTTGGATGTTCTAACGATAATTAAATCTTCAGATTATAAGTTCAAGTTGTGGAGTTTTTTTTTTTTAAACCATTGAAAAATCGTTTTTATCAGAAAAACGTTTTTTGATTAAACTCTTTTTTTCTTTTTCTTTTCGTGATTTTTGGAATTAGAATTCACGATCTTCCCAATTATTCTAATTTATTTCGATTTCGATATCTAGGTAAAAAATCGGTCGAAAAAATTCATAAAAAATATCCTATATTTTCATTAAGCAAACTATGTATCAATATTTAATAACTTTTTTAACGAATAAACAGCTGTTATTCGAACTCGAGGTGGAATCTGATAAGCAAATGTAACCGCGGATCTTTCATTGCTTTCACCCCTCGAACGATTGAAATATTGATCCATAAATCACGTCTCGAGATAAGATGTTCCCAGGGCGTATTTTTCTCACTCGGGAACGTCAAATTTTTTATTCATCGCGTGAGATACACCCTAGCAAAAAAAAACATTTACTTTCTCCCGATTTCCTACAATTCATGCAACGACGAAAATCGTAATGTTTCGTTTCCTTGTTGTCACTGTAAACAAATTTAACATGGTTTTCGCGGTCACCTAAATGAATGTTGATTTTTTTACCCCCATAAGAACATATTTTTTTGGGATTGGATGATTTAAGGGTAAGAGAATTTCCTCAAGAAATGCCAAAATTACAGGAATTATCTACTTGTAATTTTTTGAAAATTCGTCAATATTTTCGTACAATTTCACCCACCTTAAATTTCCTCGTAATATTGTTCTGTAAGGCTAAAAATAAAAGTTTTCATTACAAAAACGTTAAAAACAAAAATATCCATTTTTCATTAGCTTGCCTTCAAAGTGCCGGACGAGTAAAACGTTCGCGAAGCCCAACCCTGGCAGACATTTCCCTAACGTCACAAGTTTCGTTATCGATATCAGCCACATCTTCAATTTCACAAAACGACAACAACAACAATCACAATGACGAAAACGCAACAACGTCTTCAACCGACGAACACTCTTCGAAAAGGCCCTTGCATCCAGCACTCGTAAATGCTGGCGCTGCTTTGGAAGCCAGACCCTTATGGGAAGAATTCCACCAATTGGGCACGGAAATGATAGTCACCAAAGCGGGGAGGCGAATGTTTCCGACGTTTCAAGTGCGTATTTCCACGACTGATGAGAACCTGAAGTGTAACATACGATTTTTTCCCAGAATTCAAACAATTATCGGTACTGTTCACTGTATATTTTCGTCCCTTGTAAACTTGGACAGACCTTATAATATTTCACGAATTCCTTATAAAGTTCTTTATTTATTCCGAGGCACCTCATACAAGCCTTTTAAGTTTCCTCAAAATGTGTACAGTAAAACCTCTCATACTGTCCACAGGCGAACAACAGGGTTTAATAAGACAGTATGAGAGGAGACAAAGACATCTGGCCAGCTGGGAGCGCCGAGATTTCGACGCCAAAACGTCTCAAAAAGGCGATGTTTAGGCGACGTTTTAGTCACTATGTAAAATTATTGAATAATTAATTTCAGAGTGTTTTTCGAACAAAATTAATTGAATTTGTATTCAGAACAAACTTAATATGCTTACAATCTTTGATAAATGATTTTATTTTTGATCATTTTTTGAAAAATTTGCAAAATTTGAGGTCTAAAAAAATTGACAACTCTGAGTTTCTCAGAAAATTTTTGAAATTCAATAACTTTCTTTCGGAATGTGAAAATATCGGGTATTCTGTGAAATTTAAAATGTTGGAGTTTTTAGAAAAATTGTTGGATTTTAGAATCATTCGTAAATTTTAGATTTTTTTTAATCAAAAAATTCTTAGTTCTTCGGAAATTCGAAAATTTGTAGTTCTACAATTCAGATTTGCGAATTTTTAATTTTTCTGAAAATTCGAATATTTTGGGTCTTTCGAAAAATTTGACATTTAGAGTTTTATGAAAATTTTCAAAATGGTTAGTTTTTGGAAACAATCGGAAATTTCGATTTTTTTTTTTTTTTTTAATGTGAAAGTTTGATATTTCCCACAAAAATAAAAAAATGTTGAGCTTTTGAAAAATTTGAGATTTGATTTTCTCAAAAAATTCGAATTTTTTCATAAGTTTGAAAATCTTCAAGTTTTTCGGAAATTTTTAAAATTTTGTGTCCTTTTAAAAATACGAAAATCCCGAGTTTTTCGAAAGATTTCAAAATTGTATGTTTCTATTTTAATTTCAAAATTGTAATTTTGCTTAAACATTCGAAAATTTTCATTTCTCAGAAAATTATAAGAATTCTCAATTTTTTAGGAATTTATAGCGTCCGAAAACTTTCGAAAATTCTGAATATTTTGGAGTTCTTCGAAAAATTTTGAAAATTCGAGTTTTTCAAAATATTTGAAAGTTTCAGTTTTTCGAAAAATTGAAAAATTGAGATTTGTTTGGGAAATTTTTCGTCGTTCAAAAAAAGCGACGAGAAAACGTCGCCCTCAACTGACTAGGAAAATGGACAGTATGAGAGGTTTTTCTGTAAGGTTTTTAATAACTTTTTATGTCACATTATAACCTTCCAGGGATCTTATAAGGTTCGTATAAGGTGCCTACGAAATGGATACTCTTTTAAGGACTTCGTAAAACCTTATAAGATTTTGGTAATCTTCTCTTTATTTCGAAAAATATAATGATAATTTGAAGAATTCAAACTTCAAATTGTTTCAGTGCCGTTTATTTGGCCTGGACCTGAACACCGATTATTTACTAGTCATGGATTTTGTGCCTTGCGACGACAAAAGGTACAGGTACGCTTTTCACAGCAGTGCCTGGGTCGTGGCGGGTCGGGCAGATCCGATATCTCCGCCGAGAATCCACGTTCACCCCGACAGTCCTGCCAGCGGGGCCCACTGGATGAAGCAACCAGTGTCTTTCGACAAGTTGAAACTCACTAACAATCAACTAGACGATAATGGACATGTGAGTTTTATCTCATTTTTATTCCACCAGATTAACGGAAGAGAAAAAAGGGAAATCCGCAGTCCGAATAAAGTGAACCTGAACCACCCTAAACTTTCATTCCCAAATTTTTCGTAAAACCACCAAACATTTGGCCAGGGAACCAAAATATTGTGTAAGGCCAACAAAATCGTAATTCGTGCGGTTGTTGAGTCAACAAAATATTTTTTCTGAGTTCGCGTAGTGAATAGGAAAAGAAGAAATCCGAGAAAAACGAAAGGACTGTTGAAAAAAAAGAAATGAAACAGCGAATCCAAAGAGGAAGCGGCACTACGGGGGGTGCGGAGGGCGGTATTTGACAGCTAGAAGAGTCTCAGTGACTAATTACTGTAAAAACTAACCTCCGACTCGACCCAATGGCGATACGACACTCGGGACTTTTTTTATATGATCCCGTACACGCGTATGCTCATTTCCATAATTCACGAACCCCGAGCATTTGCGGGTCAATAGGCGAACGTGTGAAGATTTGTACGTTCCAGAAGTTCGTCCCGGAAACCATAGAACACGTAGCTTCAAAAAATATTATGTTTTTGATCCTTACTTTCTCAGATCGAATTAGTCAACAATGCACTAGTTCAAATACTAACGACTTGTTTCACTGACGAAATAGTCATTTTTCGAGATCTGGTTGTGAAATGAGTAAACATTCGACGAGAAATAGTCAAAATTTTTACCGTTTCAAAATGGACATACATTTCCATTATTTGTTAATCACATTTTTGTAATCATGGATGATAAATAAATATGATTCCGAATATTTCAAAAATATTTCTCTTTTGGATTTAATCTTGCCCAAAATTAAATCTGTTTAGTATACGATTGCAAATATAAATTGAATAGTAATTATACCAATATTAATTATAATTAAATATCAATTACAAATATTATTCGCCTGAAGCATGCCCAATGACCAAAGAAAAGTTTGATTAACTGTAGAAATTCTATCAAATTCTCCATTTTTGCAATTATCCACTGTTTAAATATCACTTTCTTCTCGAGTTACAACGAATGTTTACAACGTTAATTACATCGATCGTAAAATCTCGAATGATACATCGCAGGCGTATCGTAAAACTCGAGGGGTTCAGCGAAAAGCCCGAAACCCTATGAGAAAGTCAAGAAAAAACCCGTACCACGATTCCTCGTCAATTTATGCAAAGCTACGGGTAGGAGGAGAATAGGGGTGGCAAAAAAAAATTTTTTTAAAGCCCAAGACACCACATTTTAAAAATGTTGCAAAAAATCAATTGAAATACCAACAAAGTTTCCCAAAATAGCCAGAAAATGCCAAAAAGTTTTTCCCACAAATTATTTAAAGTTTTTAATGATGTAAAAAAAATTCAATATTTCAAGATTTCGAAAATTTCTAAAAATTCCTGAAAATATTCAAAAACACTTAAAAAATGAAAAAAATTGGTAGAAATTGTCCATAAATTCCACAAACATTTAAAAAAACAACATCAAATTCGAAAAAATTGTTCAAAAATTTTCTTAATTGTCGAAAGCTCTCAAAAACACCCATAAACTGTGAAAAGATAATCGATCTGCTGTCAAACTTTGTTTACAATATAAATTATATAGACTGAACATTTTTAAAGTGGGAGGTGGATCGCCACCGACAACATTATTCAACTCGAAATAATTCAACGAGCTTTTTTTCCCCGCCGCGTTTCGGTTTACGACTTTATCAGCCCCGAGCGTAAAAAAGCTTCACGAATGTATCTCCTTTCGGCGAGGACGCGAGCTTTTTATTTTCGAGAAATTAAGCGCCGGAGTTCGGCGCGTGAAAAATGAGGCGTGTCGTGGATTCCCACTGGCACTGTGACTCCTTAATTGACACTTTGCATCGCGCGACCCGTTTCCGGATTACTTATCCTCGATCTTTTTCACAAGAGCAGAAGAAAAGATAAAAAAGACCCGGAGGCGCGCTGATTCCTCGGGGCCACACACGGGCAAACAACGCGTGCTCGAGTAAATTGCCCGTAATTAAGGATGCATCGAGCCAGCTTCGAAAAATAGGAACCGTTTTACCATTTTTCATCTAGACACGATTTGGAGTTTGAGAAATTTTTGATGGAATTTTAGAAGAAAGGAGTCAACGCAAATATTTGAAGAGTGGGGATCATTTATAATGATTATTCAGATAGTTGGAATATTTAACAATTTTGTGCACTTTTTGAAACTGTACCAGAATTTTGGAGACTTACAGAGATTCTTTAGAAATTCTAAGTTTTTTTTTAATTTATAGGGATGTTTAATAAGTTTTTGAAAACGAATACTGTGGGACAGTGTTTCACACTGATGATAAATTCTCGATTTCTCAGATGTGGGATCGTTTGGGAGATTTTTCGAAACATTTAAATGATTTTGAGAACTGTTTTTCCATTTCGAAAGATTTTTCATGGATTTTTGGAGACGAATAATGATTTCTAAAAGTGTTTCTGAAAATTTTACATAATTCGAGGATTTGCGATAAATCGAATAAATTAAAAAAATTATCATAATTCTCAAACACTCATTAAAATAATGCAAATTCCTTCAGACTATCTGATAATATAGTATAAAATCATTATTTAATCATGGAATCATCATTTAATCATTTTTCATTATGAATTTTCCGGAACTCGCGAAATGTTTATTATGACCTGCCGGAGCAAATATTTACTTATACTACTGATTTTTTCCAATTTCGTATCACTTTCTCCACCGAATTCGATCGAAGAATTTCCTTGTGAACAAAATCTTGGAACTTTAATCATTTTTAGTAGATTTATACAAAAATTTTAAGTTTATTTTACATTTGGGGGAGGGGGGGGGGGTGCGGTCGACTCTTCCGAATTTCTAATTTTTGAATTTGAATTTCAGAATGTTCAAATCCAAGTGACATAATATTTTAATCAAATTGATATCATTTTCCATTCATTCCAGAAATTTCGTTGAAACACGAAAACGTACAATATTTTCAATAATCAACGAAAATCCTCCAAAACTTTGAAATAACCTAAACTTCGAGAGGAAATCGTAATTTTCATAAAATCCAACAAATTCACACATTTTTCGCATAAAAGTCTTAATACATTAATTTGCCATGAATTTTACTGATTCATCATAAAACCTGTTATCGAATTTTCGTACTGTCCAAAAAGTGTCAAGAAATGACAAAAATCATTTGACGTCAAAACTGATTCAAATTGGATGCTAAATGAATTTTTTCCCGGCTGTTGGGGTCCCTTATAATAATTCCTCGGCAAAGACGTTGCTCGTATCTCAGGTCAATTAAGACGCGCACTGCCGAAACGACTAACACGTGGACGGCGAAATTTCATCGGTTAGATTGTGAGATAAATGAGTGAATACGCGAGAATCAAAATGAATAAAATTTCAAAAATGCTAATTCCCGACATTTCTAAGAGTGATTGCTTAATTTATCAATAAATCCGTAATACAACAACATTCTTCAAAACTTCCAATCGATTCACGTTCTGAAAATTCCATAAAATTTCGTAAAGTTTCAAAAACCTCGCATTTATTTTAGAGATGACTTAAATTTCCAAAATTCTTGGCACGAAGAAAAGTGGAAAATCTAAACCAAAACTCAATGAAAACTGACCCCAATGAAACATTGTACTTGGATCCATCAGGGATACTTTTTCATAATTCGTCATCGTCTTTTCGTGGGGTGATAAATTTTTATTCCGTGGCATTTATTCCAGATGTTACGGAGAAAGCGGGGTAGACAAGGATAATAGATTCACGCTTGACAGAGATACGGTGGAAATACAAATCAATGCGATCTTACTCGTGGTCGTTGAAACGCGTACTTTATGACTTTTTTCTACACAAGCGCATCGGTCGCGACGAGTGATACATAGCTGGAAACGAAATTGATTTAGGCCTTCGAAACCGGAAAAATATTATTTACAGGGGCTGCATTTATTTTTACCCCCGGATATGGCCAATTTCGTGCGATTTTTTTGCAGGAATTTCAGGAAACACGGTCGTCGAAGCTTTTTTGTCCTGATTTTTGATGACTAATAGAGACTGATGTTATTCATCGTGATAGCGAATTGATTTATCAACACTTTATCTTCAAGTAGTTTGAAGATTGCACTAAATCAGTAAATTTGTTGGAATTTATGGTAGATTTTAAGGGTATTTCTTCCGTTTAAAGGATTTTCGTAGATTTTCGAGAATATATAACGTTTTCTCGTGTCAACAAAATTTCCAAAAATTGTAGACACTTGAGAAAATTTTTGCAGTTTATAGTTTTAAGGGAGTCTGAAAGTTATGGATCAAAATTTCTATAGTATTTCGAACGATTAAACTCATTAAACCCAGTTGAAAAGTCCATTCACTCAACATAAGACACCATTAGAATTCTAGTTTCCACTACTTTTCAATAGTATTCAATAGATTCCTTCCAACAGATCGTCTGTACAAATTCTCTTCCATCAAACGATTCCCAGACGACGTTCTCACCCAGGATCCATCCCCTCCCATGTTGCAGATAATTCTGAACTCGATGCACCGGTACCAACCCCGATGCCACGTGGTGGTGGCCCCGTCGCCCCCCAGGTCGAGCCCGGATCCTCGAACGGAAAATTTCAAGACCTTCGCGTTCCCAGAAACGAGGTTCACCGCGGTCACGGCGTACCAGAACCACCGGATAACCCAGCTGAAGATCGCCAGCAATCCCTTCGCCAAGGGCTTCCGAGACTGCGAGCCCGACGAGTGCGAGCCCCCGACTCCTGGTGCCGTGAACCCCGCCAAAAGATTGGCCACCAGCGGGGGAAACGGCGCCGGGAACATTCTGCCGGCGAACTACCCCGCGAACGCGAGCCTGGTCCCAGGGATGACGCCCCAGGAACAGCATCATCAGTATTACGGAACGGGCTCTCACTGGCCGTACTCGAACCATCAACCGGGACATGTGGTGGTCAACTCCTCGCATTACCACCCAGCGGCTCACGGCTCACCTTTGTACGGACCTCGATAATTTTGCGCGGAAAAGGGAAGTTTTTGAGATTACACTTGGACCCCGAATTTTGGCGTTTTGGAATCTGTCGACAGGGTTGGCTTAAAGAAAATGGGCATTTGGGTCTGATTTTGAAGAGTTAACATTTTATACAAATTCAGATTGATGTCAGATGTAGTTGAAGTTATTGAATTTGAGTTGTGAAGTTCTGAAACTTCGATCTTTACGAACTTTATGAAGTTGCGAACTTCTGGACTTGGATTTTTAAACGTCTAAAATCAAGTTAATTCGAATGTTTGTGTTGAAATTTTTGCATTTTCATGTCATCAGATTTTGGAATATTGGAATTTGTGTTTTCATATTTGAAATTAGAAACTTTGGAACTGTTTTATAAAGAGTCATTTAATTTAGATGTTGTTTATTTTCAAATGTTACGATTTCAACGAGTTTCAGAATTTTTTACTATCCAAATTCTTCGATTCAAAATTTCACACTTCTTCATTATTATAATTTTTTAGTTTTCAAAGTTGCAGGTTGTTTTTTGTGGTATTTACAAAGATTTCGGAAAGTCTACGTGATTTTCATGTTTGAATTTCTGAGCTGAAAAATGTATATTAGAAAATTAATGAATTTTTGTAATCAAGTTCCGTAACAATTTAACTTCAATTTTCGAACCTCCGAAATTTCGAGTCTTTGAATTATGTTTTTAGAATTTTCCAGAATGAAAATGTCGAACTTCTGAATTTTTAGAATTTAAAACGTTTCAAGTTTAGTTTACAGATTTGCAAATCAAAAATTTTAATTTTACTAATTCTGGTTTGTAAAATGTTTTGCTAAATTCAATAAATTTTGTGATAGAATTTTCGGAAATATGAAAATGTTCGATCTGAATTTCGAAATCTGAAGGTTGTAAAAATAGAATACTACAATTCAAGAACTTTTGAAATTCTCATTCTTTGAAATTACATTGCCAAGTTTCATACTTCAAATTTGTCATTTTTAATACTTGCAACTCATAGAATTGTTAGTTTTAAATAAATCTGGAATTTTTGAAATTCGAACGTTCAAATTGGTACAGTCAATTTTTGTCGATTTTCCTGTTTCGGAATTTTATCAATTTCAAATGAAATCATAAAATTTGTAAGTCGAAGAATTTAAATTCTCTAATACGCAATTTATTCGAATTCTTACATTCAGTAAATTTATTATTTTCTCTATATAACTCCACGTACGTAAATTTCAACCGAAATTTTCAGAATCCTAATTTCGTAAGCTTCAAGTTCGCTAGAAACTCAGTTCAAAGATTTCAAATGTTTATAAAATGTAAAAACTGGGACTTACACTATTGTGTTCAAAGTTAAGGCGATCTTGGGCTGAAAAATAATCCAAGGTAATGTGTCAGAAAAATAAAAGACACTTATGTTCGAATATCTTCTGCTGGTAAAGTACAAGAAATAAAAATTTCAACTTTTATCCTTTGAATTATCAAGTTTATGATCACTTAGAATATATAGAAAAAAAAAATCAAAAGAAACTATACATAGAAAAAAAATTAAAAGATTTCAGTTTTGCAGATGTAGGAACTCAATACATTCATTAATTGGAGTCGTAACCTTGATAATTCATTACACTTTTCACGACTTCAACGCTTGATTGTACTCCGAAAAATCTCGTCATAAGATATCCCGCACTCGACTTTTTCATTATACTCAAGTACTAGTCATCACATAAATTTATTGGTTCGCTCGATACCAAAGTTACAAAGTAAATGGGTAACCCTTCAAAAAACCGAATATTTTGAGTGTTTCGTAACAATGAAATAAATCAATTTTTTTGCGACTCGAAAGTGTGAATAGTTCAAATTCATGTGTTACCCACATTTTATAGAGTATAAAAAAATGAAAAAACAACGCGGGGTAAATGCGTAAGAAGTTTTTTAACGACTCGGAGAGTCATAAAAGATCAACTGCGCGATGACTGCTTTTTCAACGCCATTCACGTTTACAAAGTAAAGGCGTTTTTACGAACGTACCAAAATCGTAACTTTTGAGACCAAATAATTGCCTTGCCAAAGTAAGAAGAACTATTTTTCGAAGATATTTATTGTAATGCGATATTATGATGTGCGTGGAAATTTTACTAGTGTAAGTTCTGTTGATGTTACTTCGGGATTTTATTTGAGTTGTGGAATTTTTGAGAAAAAATTAAAAAAAATTTTTCGTATTCACCCGATCATTTTCAAACTTAAAATTTTCCAAAATTCACCGAAAAATCCCTATACTTAACAGACTCAACGTTTGAGTGTCACCATAGCATGGCAGAATGTGCCTTAATCCTATGTACAAAAAGAAGATTGTTATCAAAGCGGAGTCTCTGGACCCGGGTCAAAGGGCAAGTGAAATACCGGGTAAAAGATAGGAAAGGGCGAGCGGTCCATATATGTAACTCGCATCGGACGCGAAAGTGCGGCCGTAGAAAATTATACCTCGTCGTGTAACAAAGTGCCTTTTGTAGGAGCAAAGTGCGTCTATTTATGTAGGGTGTTTCAAATGCCAAACGAGCCTAAACTCGCTCGAGAGCCAAAACGAAATGAAAGCACAAGCGTGCCATGACAACCCTCGAAGCGAGTGCGAATTTTTCATTACGCGGACCAATGATACAGCGATGACGGAATTTTTCGAAAATTCATCATTTCATGAACCGCTCTTGAGGGCGTCATCACAATGATACATAAAATATCACTAGACCGGAAGGCATTAAAAGGGTGAAAATTTGAAAAAGGACTAATTTGATAACCCATAAACCCCAAATTCTAATATTCCTCGAATTTCCAAAATTATAAAAAAATACACGATACATCAAGTACCTTCACATGTCATCTAACAATCATAAAAAAAAAATCATCAAAAACTTCGTCATCGCAATATCACCGATCGTGTCAAAGTATTACCTAGCCAATACTCCAATTTTTGCCTCATCGTAAAACTGTAAAATACACCTCTTGTGTACCATGAAATAAAAGAAAACTCGACTGATGAAAAAACCATCTTTTTTCCATTTCCTTTTTTTTTTCATGCACCTCCTACGTTTTTTCCCGATGCTGTTCTATTTTCAAGGCAAAAAACGTCGGATTTTTTGCCGGTGAGAAAATGCCACCCTCGATTAGGAACGGGTTACACTTATGAAACAACGACGGAACATCTAGGCTGTCAAAAACGATGGTCCCGGAGTCAAAAGCCAGGTTTCGGGAAAAACGAACGGACAGATCATGATTGATGCACACGCGAGGAGCGACGCTGTATAAACACATTGGCCCGTCGCGACATTTAGCGTCCTAATGACTCTCGGGACGAGTCAAACTGTGCAATGTATGGTGCAGTTACTCACTCGCGCGGTATCGTTTTTCCGAGGGCTATTCATTCTCGGGATCGTTTCGGAGGTATCACTTGTTCGGGGATTTTGGCCAAAAGTTGCTTCGAATTTTGTATACGAAGAGGTCTATAGCTGTTTTGATTATATTTTGGAAAGAACTTGCATCGTAATTCTGAACCTCAAAGATTCCCAAAAACTTCATGATATCCCTGCTGAAAAATATCAATCGGTTTTTCATTTGGAGCGTCCAATTAGTAAATCCAAGAAGAAAAATGGTCCAGCGGACCAATTGGATACACCAGTTGAATTTTCATGTCGAATACTAGTTGGATCTCCCAATTGAAATATACAAATGGATTTCTAATTAGGAATTTTTTGGAAGATTTCGGGTTTTATCTCGAAAATACGAAAAATTGAAATCCTACTTGAATTTGCCAGTCGTTTGCTCCATGTATGAAAAACCAATTGATTTTTTTCAGCAGGGTTGATTATAGCTGAGTTCTTATTTTTGGAACGTTTTCGAAAACCGACCAGAATTTAAGTAGATGGTCCAAATGGGTTCATTGACTGCTGAAATGGGCCAAAATGAACTGAAAAAGATGATACTCAATCTTGGAAACATGCATACTATCTCAGATGGCAAATCTAGCCTCAGTCCCGAGCTTATACCCGAGTTCATTTTTCCCTACGGCTATAATTCCACTGGTAATCGTCTGGAATTCAAGTAAATGGTTTTCGTGGGTCTATTTACTAATTCACTAAGCTGAAATGAACTAAAAATCACGCAATTCATTTTTGGAAAGAGTCAGAAACTGTCCTGAACGATGAATCAAGCCTTAGTACTGAGCTAACATCCGATTTTTTTTTCGATTATTCTATTGATAATGGCCTAGAATTGAAGTTAATGGTTAATGTTGGGGGTCAAGTCTGATGCCGTGCGGATGACGTCCGGACGCGGTTTGGATGGGATGGAAACGCGTCGCGATCCCATTATTCCCATTCACGAAAGAAGGCGAGAAAAAATCGGAGAGGATGGCATCGAGACGCGGTCTCGATGCCTTGTGAACGTGGTCTCGATGCCGTCCGAACGTAGTCTAGATGCCGTCCGAACGTGGACCTCGAAACGCGAGGCGAACGAAGACGTGATGGGGAAAAAAGAAAAGATGAAAGAAAAGTTTTTTCTCGGCTCGTAAAATATACCGAAAGTCACACTTGCGCACGACCCACTAGCGAAAACGCTTTCGCAGCGCACGCAATAACGCTCGTCCACCGCACAAATTCCATTTTTGTAGTGCACAACTGTGCACGACCATGCACAAGGCGATCAGAAGCTTTTGAAATCCTAATTTTTTTACAGAAGTGATTCTCTTCAGTAAAAAATCATTTTTTAGAATTAAGGTTTCATAGATGTGCACATTAAGAAAAAATGAGACGCAAAAAATCATTTTCGTGAGAAGTCGCTACATGATTGAGAATTTACTGTTTGGTATTTCTTTTTTTCACTTTCACCATTGATGTAATTACATGTACAACACGTCATTTTAATACATGAAATTGACCCAAGACAATTGTCAAAATAAAAATCGCAATAAATCAACCAGACCCAG
>JAPYZK010002123.1:0-15562 GCA_030522785.1 Platygaster equestris | reverse complement strand
TTTTAATTTTCCATATCTTCCAGTTTTGTACCGACTATAAATATTTGAAAGTATCTTGCACCGAACGAGCTTGAAATCACTCCAGTCTGAAATTTGAGGGTTCATTGTCCCTATGATTTTCATTCAAGATCGAACTAACCGTGAACATACCAGAGACCTTGTGACGAAATACCGCTATTAATGGAGAATTCTCGAACCCCATGCAACTTGGGCAAGCATCTCCTATAATTGAATCATGAATCATTCATTTCTCGAAATTCCTTGAAACTATTCACTCCGGCGATCATTAAGCGAGACTTTTTTGTTTACGAGATATCGCAGAAAAAGCGGATTGGATTTCGTGGAGTTGCGAAAACGTCCGTTCAATTACAAAAGACTCGAGAGTGCCATTGGCAACTTTTTATTGAGCTTCCGTGTGCCGCGAATACAAAAGAAATCATTTTCATTTGAATATCATTCAAATTGGGTCGCGCGATTTTGACCTACAAACTTTTTTGCGCTGGATGAGTGACTTTTTATAAAAACTTCGCGAATGAATCGTTAGAAGTTTTTATGATCTTTTTCCGAGAATGCGATATTATTGTTGTTGGAATTTTTATTTGTTTACCGGAAAATATTAATTTTTAGTGCATGCTGTTTTTATTTTTTCGTGTATTCGTACCGGGAAATTCATAGATATCCAAATTTAAAGGTTCGAACATCGAAAAAGTCGAAATTTCTATTTGGCGATTTCGTAATCCGAAACTTAATTTTTGGTGTTTGAATTCAAATTTAATTATGGATTTAAGAATTGAAAATTAAGTCTTACATAAGTACACAAAAAACTTTCCAAAACCTTTAATTTTCGTGATAGTATTCAAATACAGAATATTTTTAGTAAGGAAAATTTCATGATTCAGAATTTTACAATTAACGGTCTGAGGGAACATCGACACGAAGAAATACGGTTTTATGAACTTTAAATTTGTATTTTATGACTATCTGGGGGCTCTGCTCCGAGAACCCCTTCCAGGGGCTTCGCCCCGAAACCCCATACCAGGGGCTTCGCCCTGAAACCCCCACCAGGGGCTTCGCCTTGAATTATCAAATTTAAACTGTTATTCAATCATCCAGATGGAAAATTAACAAGTTCAAGAATGCGGAAGTCAAAAACTTCGATTTAGATAATAAAATTCGGAAAGACAAATTCTAACTTAATAAAAAAATTCAAATTGCTCATCAATTATTTTCTAGACTGGGTAATTGAAGTCTGCAAAATGTAAAAAAAATTTCAAAATCGAGTACACATGACCCAAAAACAACCCCTAACTTTAATTCTTCTTCTTATCCTTTTTTTCTATATTTCAAGACTATTACATCACGAAAATGTAACGAAATCGATAAAAATATACGATGAACCCAAAAAAGTGATAAAATCGTTTCCCGAAGACTGCAAAGACATTCAGGAACTCGATTCCGGTCTCTTCCGCACCGGGAAGTGGCTTTTGATCGTGACGTAGAAATAAAAGTTGAGAAGAATTCGTAGTTTTCTGTTGATTCAGACCCAGGCCGAGGATCCGTTCTACGATGGCTGCGGTACGAGCAAAAATTGCTTCGGCAAAGGCGACGGAAATGAAGACTGCGTCCAGAAAAAGAACTGCATCGCCGCGGCCGCGGTTCTGGTTCGAGGCGAGCGCTATCTTTTCGAGCTGATTTCACGCGGAAGCGCGTACGTCGCGGTTGGATTATCCGATGACAACAAAATGGTAATCATTCCATTAACTCGAGAAACGTAGCATCGCGGAAGGGAAAATTTTTACACGTACAATGTACGCGCGCTTACGCAATCCGACTAAGTTCATTGCCTGCAAGGAGATAACTCCGTTTTCTTTTTTTTTAATGATTTAATTCATTTAGAAAAATCCGGGATACTGGAGGAATTTCAGAAGGTCTCGCATGTTTGTGCCATCATTGAAGTAGCCAATTTTCGTATCATGAATTGGAATTTCGGAGTTTTGGAAGTATTAGTAGTTCTGAAAATATTGGAATATGGTAGTTTTCGAATTTTCGAGATTGAAAGTTATTTAGTTTTGACATTTTTGAAGGTATGGGAATTTCGCAATTTTTGAAGTTTTTACGTATTTTGATGTTTTTGAGTCTAGCAATTTCGTAATTTTGGAAATTTGAAGTTTCCCAGTTGTGTTTTCGAATAATTATGAAACATTTAATTCGTGAATTTTTTTTAAACGTTTTTCCAACGTTTTTTTTGCAGGGTGATGATAGTGTGGTCGAATGCGTCGACGAAGGTGGAAAAGTTGGTGTCTACATGTCTTGGAATGATGGGAAAAAAAATCATCGTAGCGCAACTGTACGTAAAATGTATCTTTTTATAATTAAAGGCTAAAGTAGGACACAAAATTAAAGTGAAATCTAATTTCTTGCGGGAACACTAAGATCAACATCGCAACGAAAATACTTTTTGGTAATCTTAATTTTCAGTCGTCCGGATGCGAACATATTGAGTATACAAACTCTCATAACTGAAAATTTCTATTTTTCCAATTTAAAAAATCAGTCTTTTCCCTTTGTGAATTCGTATTGTTCCTTCCATAATTATTGATAAAATGTCACTTTTTTCTACTGTTTTGCGTGTAAATAGTGACCGATTTTTTCACCTGTGTTAGAAAGACAGTTTATAAAGGAAGGACAAGTGGAAAAAATGGTATGTTGTGCGACTAGTGGGAGAAAGAGGAGATTCCACTCACGTGTTGCCACACTCGCTACGCTCGTGCGGAAATCTCCACGCTCGAGGAATCTCCTCTTTCTCCCACTAGTAGCACACAATATTTTATTTTTACACTCGTGAAAAATGATGAAAGAGTAAACTGTGATATTTTCTATCATTCAAATGTAGCCCGGAGAAACCATCATGACAGAGTCAACAAAAATTCAGGATGGCGTGATAACGTGCAAATTTTGGAGGGAAAAGAGCACGAGCGTGCGAGGTCGCGAGTTTGACCTAGTTAATAATGCTTATAATCTATTACTCGCATCTGGCAGCAGTGGTAAGTACGCTCAAATCGCTTTTCCAAGTACTTTAATTACCAAAAACGACCGACGCATTTGTCTTTCAATCATTCCTCGATTTACAACTTTTATTCACCTCTCATTTCCGAGAACACTTTTTAAAAAAAGGGATTGAGAGTTTTGTATTATTTCAAAGTACAAAAATGTGTACACGTAAATTTTACAATTCTGGAATTTATAAATTTTTGATGTAAAGTTGTCTGAAATCGCGTACATAAGTTCTCGAATAAAAATTGAAATATTCAAAAAACATTGCTATTATATTAAAATGTAGACGTTGTATTCTTAGTATTTTAAGACTCGAAATCTGGGAACACTAAATTAACAAATTTATGAAAGATTGGGAATAATTTTTCACGAAACATGCAGAATTTGTGTGATTTTGAAGTTTGCATGAATTCAGAAAGAAAAACACGTGAGTTATTGGTTGATTTGAAAAATTAAGAAATTTTGTAAAAACTGCAAATTTGGTTAGATTTTTTAAATTATAATGAAATTTGGAATAAGAATTATTAATTTTCAAAACATTCCCCAATTTGTGAGATTTTGGCTGAATTTTTTGATATTTTTGAAGAAATTGAAAGTTTTCTCATTTTTGCATTTTCTGAAGTTCAAAATTTTTCAGCTTCGTGCAAATATTAAAATAAGGAAAATGCTTAGATGCTCCCCAATTTAAGATTTCAATAATTTAGCGGAATTTCCATATTATTCGACTTCTTAAAAAAAAATTAAAATTTCCGAATCCTCGCAGGAATTTCAAAATTTCAATTTTTCGAATGAATTTTTAATTCTCATGACTCGCAATTCTTATCCATTTTCGCTGAAATCATTGAGAACAATTTTTCACACAACATTCAAAATCAATGTAATTTCGAAGTTCTGAATCAGAAATAAAAACACATGAATCAAAAATTTGTCAATTCAAAATCCTTAAAACATCGAAATTTGTAATTCTGACTCAAAAACTTCAATCTCAAAACGTTCGAAATAGACTAAGTCAAATTTGAAAATTCCTATAAATAAAACCTAAGACCTAATGACTACGAAATTCAAAAATTCAAGAATATGAAATTTCCAAAACCGAAATAATTACTCAATAATCATTAAAAATGATTCAAACCCACGATATACATAGAAGTAACCGATTTTTTCATCGAAACAAAAATGTTATAAATTTCAGCGACCAAAGATGGCATCGGGTACCACGACATTCTTAGGGTCGCATCGGACGAGCCAAAACGTCTTTCCAACGTCGGAGATTTCAAAATGGCCAGCAGTCTTCTCGTGCACATCCACGGGGCTTTGATGGTGGTTTCTTGGATCGGAACCGCGTCCGTGGGCATGCTTTTGGCGAGATATTACCGGCAAACTTGGGTCGGCTCGAGTTTGTGCGGCAAGGATCAGTGGTTTGCCGTAAATATTCGCCAATATCTTGAGCCTTTAAACACTTTGGGTGGATTACATGGTCGAGGATTAATGTATGAATGTGCAAGTCGTTCAAAGTTGCGTCGTAAATGGAAAGCTTAACATTTTTCAGTTTAGGGCTCTGAAATACGATTAAAATTCCACTAAAATGATGTGTTTTTTGAATCGGTGGGAAAGAGATTTAAGTATTAAAAAGTTGTACGTATTTTCGGAATATGTGAATATTCATTCATTTATTCATTCATATTTATAATATTATAAATATATATATTATAATAATATTTATATTATATTATGTAAATATAATTATATTATTCACATTTATAATATTATATTTATTTATATTTATAATATTTATTTATTTATTTATTTATCTATATTTTATATTTATATTTATAATTTTATTTGTTGAAATGATTACTTGTCTAATTTGGAATTCGGAAATTCAGAATGTTTGAATGCACGTTGAAAAATTTCCGGAACAGCAATTTCTGACTCTTCAAAATTGTGAATTCCTGTATTTATAACTTTGATGGTGATGTATCTCAAATTTTATTTATGTGAATTTTTCTAACATTACTAATTAAGTTTTGAATGTTTTAAGATCGAAGTTCTTAATTATTTAAATTATTATCGAGTAATGAATACATGTATTCTCAACTTCAAGACCACAAATTTTGAGCTTATACATTTTCTAGTTTTTAACTTCGTGAATTTTGTACAATTGAAATTCAAATAATTTAATTGATGAATTCCAAAATTCAATTATCAATACTTCAATTCGTGAATTTTTTATGATCTTCCGCTAAATTTCGAATCGATTATAAGTGTAACAAAAAAATGTTTATTTTTTCCAGGTTTAAAATTTTATATTTCAAACATTAATACTATTTTCATTCTAAAACCTTACTATTCGACTAATGTGAAATCATTAAAAAATTGTCTTTTTCATAAAGTGAAAAAGTTCATACCCACCCCTGATAACTCTGATCTTTATATATTATACAAAATTCTATAAAGTTTTTATAAAAGTTCTTATAAAATGTTAAATTATTCATGTAATTCCTTTTCGTTATGAAAGAACCTTATAAGGACCTTGAGGATTCCTCATAAATTTTTCTAAGAAATTTCTCTGTATGAAAGAAATTCATAAAAATTAGATAAGATAATCTTTTACGACAAAATCTAATAGAGTTTCTTTATTTATAAGAAATTATAAAAATTCTATACATTTTTTCATTTATTTGTAAATGTATTCGTTTTTGATAATTTTGTTTCGAAATAATTTTTTGTGTAGGTATAAATTTTTTTGTTCTTAATAACTCGTAAATTTTTGTTCAATGAATCGATTGTTCAATAATTGATGTTTTCCTTGAATTAAAAAAATCCAAATATTTTGGACTTGGAAAAAATGTTCAAATCGTCACACAATTAAAAAAAAATTGTTTTCTAAATACTTATAAAGTTTCTCATGAAAGTTCCAAGGCACCTCATAAAGATTCCAAAATTTCTCAAATATTTCATAAAAATCAGATGTACTGGGGTTTGATAACACGACCCAAAATAAGGAAAAATTTTCCCTCTTTTCTTCAGTGGCACCGATTTTTCATGATCCTGACATGGCTGATGACGATCGCGGCCTCTGTGATAATATTCGTCGAGCTGGGCGAATGGAGCTCGGAAACGATCCACGCTTCGCTGGGAGTAGCCACGACGACTTTGTGCTTCATCCAGCCCTTCATGGCCGCGTTCAGGCCGCATCCCGGCGCCTCCAGAAGATCCCTCTTCAACTGGGCTCACTGGTTCGTTGGCAATGCCGCGCACATTTGCGGGAGTAAGTATCCACCGCTTTCCGCAACATTATTATCCCCGCGAATTCACGGCGGGTAAATACTTTTTCACTCAATCAACAATGCTTGCGGCCCCGGCGAACAGAGGAAATCGAATGAACGCGCTGGACGCGGCGCGAATTTCTCGATTCGATTAGACATGGCCGAAATTTTTTTCGCGGCAAGTAAATCACGGTGTAAAGAATTTTCGGTAGTGGAATAACATTAATTTCCGCGATCGCAAAAATTTGGAGAAATGAGACGTAATGAAATATAATAAAAAGGTTCAAAATTTGAGAAGTTTAAGTTTTTTGAAGTTTTCAATTTTGGAACTGATTTCTCATTTTTTCAAAGTTCATTTGAGAAATTCAAAATCTGATAGCTTAGAAAAAATCTAGGGGCGATTCACTCTGGGAGTTGAGTTGGGAATCAAACTGGGAGTCATGATTCCCATGACTCCCATTGACTCCCATAATGGGAGTCACGGACGGGGCCGTCCCTAGGTTTTGCGGAGCCTGAGGCAAAGATTTTAGCCGGGCTTCCACAATTAAATGTTGTTGTCGATGATAAATTAGAATTTTGACGTTTCGGAAATATTAGGAGTCCTGCAAATATTAGAATATCGAAGTTTTAAAATTTTCAAAATTGGAAATCCTTGAGTTTTGACATTTTTGAAGGTCAAAACTCAAGTTTTTGAAATGAGGTCTGGAAATTTTGCAACTTTTCAACTTTGTACGTGTTTTGAAGTTTTGAAGTCTAGAAATTTTGAAATTTTGGAAATTGTAGAACTTTGAGATTTATAAATAATGAAATTTTGGAACTTACAAAGCTTTGTAATTTTGAATTTTCGAAGAATTATGGAGTTCTGAAGTTTTGGAAGTTTCGGAAATTTTACAAGTTTTTAAAGCGTTGGAATGTTTAATTTTTTAAGAATGTGTAAAAACTTTGCAATTTTGGAATTCTCAAGATTGAAAATTATCAAGTTTCTACATTTTTAGAGTTCTGGAAATTTCGCAAGTTTTGAAGTGCTTGAATATTTTGAAGTTATGAAGCCTGGAATTTTCGAAATTTGAGAAGTTTTCCAAAAGTCGGAATTTTTAAGTTTTGAGAAATTCCAAGAACTTGGAAGTTTTTAAGAATTGTAAAGATGAGAAATTATTAAGTTCCGACATTTTTTGAGTTCTGGGAATTCCGCATACTTTCAAGTATTTTTACGATTTTAACTATAATTTTTGACATTTCACGATTTTAAAGTTTCGAAATTGTAAAGTTTTGGAATTTTCAAAATTTCCGAACTTTCAAAGCTTTGCAAATTTCGGAATTTTATGGAATTGTGAAGTATTGAGGAATTATAAAGTACTGAAGTTTGAAAAGTTTCGGAAATTTTGCGGGTTTCCAAAATTTCGAAATTTCGAAGTTTCCGAAAATGTCCAAGAACTTTGAAGTTTTTGAAAACTTTAAAGATTACAGGTAATTGAGTTTTGACATGTTTAAAGTTTGACATCGCTGGGAATCATGACTCCCAACTTGGGAATCATGACTCCCAAACTGGGAGTCATGTGGGAGTCGACTCCTATGACTCCTATTTATCGGAGAGTGAATCGCCCTTCGGAAAAAATGTGGTTTTTGATAACTCAGAATGATATCGCTAAAGTATAAAAATTCGCTGACGCTCGAGCTTCTTGATAAGAGGAACAAAAGCAGTTATCTTGGAATTTTATTTTCTCCATTTTCTCGTGCTTGAACCGTTATTTCCTACGATATTATTGCATTTGACGTTGCTCTTATCAGATATTTTTCAGTGTAAAGAAAGAACAATCACGTAAAATAATGTGAACGGTTAGAATAAATTACCGTTTCCTCTCAGAAATGACGAAAAAATGAAGGCTACTGTAGAATACGAAATTTAGATCCTCCTATCGATAAATTTTTCGGGTTAAAATTGAATTGAGAAAAATCAGAAAATATTCGGAAAATTCAAAGAAAAATAAAGATTCGTGAAGATGATAAAATAATTTTTAAATCCCCACTGATAATCATGAAACCGTTGATTTCGTCGTAATTCCACCCTCGATCTCAAATTCTTCTGATGTTTTATTTCTTTTTTTGCAGTAATCGCAATTTTCTTCGCGACGAAACTCAGCAAAGCTGAAATACCGGAATGGGTCATTTGGATTATCGTAGCTTACGTGGTTTTCCACGTTCTGACTCACCTTTTGCTCACGGTAAATAATGCGAGCTTTTCCTTTCAAAGCGCTGGCTAAGGATAACGATCGTATCAAACAAGCAAGATGAAAACACCCAATTAGGAATTTATTTCTGGATTTCTCCCGAGTTCCAATCAATGAGAAAACCAAGAAAATGTTTGAAATTTTTCTTGGGTCGACTCAAAGATTATAATTATCAGAGAAATGGAAGAAACTAAGAAATTTTTTTTAATTCAAATTTGATTAATTTGTTCATTAAGTCATTTCCATATTGATGCAGATTAAAAATGAGATACTTATTTCTGAATCTTTTCGGCTTGTTTGATTTGTCGATAATGCGCGAATCTCGAATTGACGAAACGCCGAGCTGAATTTTCGGAACGACGCGTCGTCGGCAGTGACTGCAGTCCGGGGCAATTTTTCAGGCGGTCGAAACAAAACAGCGGGGCGTCGTATTTTATCCGCGAACTTTCCCCCGGCTTTTCGCGCGAAATAGCGATGAAAAATGGAAAATACAGAAGGAAGGGTCGTTTATATTTGCTTTAAGATAGAGCTATGTAACATTAAATGATGGTGGAAATGTTGAGGGAGCTCAAGGGTAATTCATGTTTTTCTGCAATAAATTAGGGCTACGTTTTGAGATTAATTTATCAGCCAGTTAGAAGCTTTCAAAACTTTTTCCATATGTTGGGGGGGGGGGGGGGGGGGGGGGGGGGGGGGCGTCCTAAAAAAAGAATTTACCTAAAATTTGATATAGAAATTTCATTGGATTTAATTGGAGAAAAAGATACTTCTGAAGCTTGAGTGTTCTGATTCATACCATTTGAAAGTGACCGAAGTCGAAAAATCGATTTTATTTTGAATATGTGTGAATTTCGGCATTTTTTCGAATTTTGGAATCCAAAAAATTAACAACTGATGGAGTGATAATTTTTGGATTCGAGACTTTTGATCAGGAAATTTAAAGATACATCTCTACATTCATAAAAAAAAAAATTGAATTACACATCGCACATAACGTCATCTCAGTTTCCAAAAAAAGTGTTAAAAATTTTCAAATCGACGTAAGCCCAGCAAAATAAAAATTAGCCATAAAAATCATGTTTCCACAGTTCACTGGATGTGCCTCCGACAGACAGAACAGCCAAAGGGTGAATTCCTTCCCGATGAAAGACATGCACTCGCGCAATTCCATGTCGCACACGGATTTAAAGCGCGACGCGCCGGTAAGTGAAACCTAAATATCGCATATATAGATTAATTCCGCTCTTTTGTGCCCGCGCATCTTGCGTGATTTTTCCTGCACCGCGTTTTCCACGTCGCAATTTCTCCCCGCGACGCGCGGCTTTATCACGGCACCTTAATTTTGCGTCGTGATATCGAAAAAAGTCGCACTGAGAAAGCAATCCGTTGCGCGGGATCGGAAAAATGAGAATAAGTTGTTTTTCCCTGCATTTTATGCATGCTTGCGAACGCCGAGTATTTTCGTTTCGGATTTTTGTGAATGGAACGTTGCAGCGGGATTTTTTCGATTGATTGAAGAAAAATGTTTTCATTGGAAAATGAGGGAGCGGAATTTTTTTATGGTCGGTTACGTAATTAGGGAAAAAGAAAATGAAGATTGCAAAGTTTTCAATTAGTTTTGGAGCGTGAAATGTTATTAAAAAAAAATTATTGTTAGACTTTGAGATTTGAAAAATATATGAACGTGAAATGTTGAAATTATAAAAAAAAAAACCCTAGTGAATGTAGTTTTTATGAAAACAGGCAGAATTTTTATAAAATCAGTAAATTATTTATAAAAATTCGTTTTTTTATAAGGTTGATTTCATACAAGTTTTATAAAATTTTCGATTTTTATAAAGTGGTTGTACAAAAACTTTATGAAAAAAAGTTTTTTTTATGAAATCTGTCAAAATTTTTATACAATTCATCTGTTTTTTCATAAAAACAATTGAAAGCGTCCACATTTTCCTACGAAACCTTTATTCTCATGAAACTTTGCGATTTTCTTAAAAAGTTTCATATTTTTATAAAATATTTCATCTTCATCTTCGTCTTCATCTTCATCTTCATCTTCATCTTCATTTCCATCTACATCTTCATCTTTATCTTCATCTTAATCTTTATGTCCATCTCCATTTTCATCTTTATCTTCATCTTTATACTTATCTGTATCATTACCTTCATCTTCATCTTTGCCTTATATTATACATATTATGAAAAGTTTCATATTTTTATAAAAAAAACTTTTCCGATGTAAGGAATTTCTCTTATAGTAATATTTGATACGTTTTTATTACACAAGGGAATAGAAAATCATGTTCGTAACGTTTTTTAGCACTTATAAAACGTGAGAACATATGATTTTATAGAATTTGAGAATTCTTCAACTTAAGTTGAAAATGAGCATCCAAATTGACATAGATTTGATTGACGAGAAAGTTGACTATCGGATTTCTGATGCAAAGGTAGCAAGTTCAAATCCCGCTGTCTCCAAAAAATTTTTAAATTTCTTTCGCAACGCAATTAGAGCTAGAGCTTCATAAACTGATGAAAAATGGTATATACATTAGCAAAATAAATACAAAAAAGGTTAGAAAAATTTTTGCATATTTTTAAAAATATTGAAATAAAAATTTTTGTAAAAAAAATTTTGTTTATAAAACTTCTATGAAACCACTTTATAAAAAATGCAAATTTTATAAAACTCTTATACAATCGACCTTATAAAAATTTGTATACAAATTTTTTATAAGGTTTCTATAAAAACTAGAATCACTAGGGAACTTTATATTTCATCCCTACCGCCCCGAACGCAACCCTAATTTTAACCCTTTTGCTTCTCCTTCCACAGTACTCTGGCTTCCGAAAATTCACCTTCGGCGTGTACTTTACCGTAATTGCCATTCTCACGATTTCTCTCACCTTAATCATCGTTTTCGCCCCGATCGAGCACTCCTGGAATTCCTTCGCCGAGAGCATCAACTAGGAAATAAATTCCTCAAAGGTGCCAAACGAAATTTCCGCGCAACAATTTCGCAAACGTCGAGAATTCCTCCGCTCGAGTATTGTTCTACCATTTTATAAATCGTTCCCCAACAAAATGAACGTTGCTTCGCGCGCTAACAGAATCACGAAACTTCATCGCGCGCGGTAGACGAATTGTGTTACAAGATGCAAAAGCGAAAGATTTCGAACAAGCTCGAAATTAGCCATTCGAGTTTCGAACGTCGCTTTCGCATCGAGATTTTTGCATAATCCATGTCGAAAAATACAAGTTTTTTGCCAATTTTGTAACATTCATGCATTTGGCGTTAATTTTTATATTTTGTGCGAAAAATCGAAAAGTTGATATCCCGAAAATTCGATATTTTTTGTTGGAAAAAACTGGCATGATGTGAAAAAAAATTTTTTTGAAAAGATGCATTTTTACTTCCGAAACAGCTCAAGTCTGTTGATAAGTGTGAATTCAGTTTGCGGCTGTTTTGCAATTTGGGCCAACGCTCGCGGTTGGCTTTGACAGGACGCAGATATCTGGAAGCAGCGACTGCGGAAATGTATGCTTCGATTAATTGCCTCGTGAGTTTGATCGCACACATCCCACAGGGATTTTTCCAACTTCACAAATTTTCCGTCTTTATCGTACAAGTATTTTGGGAAATGTCAATGACTTGAGTATAATTATTTCCCGAAATTCTTTTAAACGACGATTAAGGCAATTATTGAATTATTAAGACAGTGTAGTCAAATATTTCTGGAAAAAAAATCATTACCTACTCCGTTGCCATTTTCTGAAAATTGTGATTTAAAAAAGTACCAACGAAAAAACGTCCAATTGTGTGAAGTCAATCACGTTTTCATCATCGAGCATTAAAAAATGAACGTTTACAATTTTCAATATTCAAATCCAGGACTATTAATGTAATTATCTGTATTTTAGGAGTTTTTCTACAAAATCGCCGACTTTTACAAAAGTTGAGTCCGTTTCAAAAAAGTTTTCAAGTGCGCTAGTCGAGACTTCCGAATTCATCACACCTTACACGTCTGTTAACCGTATTTATTTGTATGTAGAAGCAGTATTATACCCACTTCGTTAGTTATAAAGAATACCGTTGAACGAGTGCAATGGGAATTTGTTGTTACGGAGAAAATTGTTTGCTCATTTTGTATATCACGTGAATCGTGACAATTGTCATTGTAATGATGTTTTACATTTGTATAAGTTGCAATGATGCAGTTGATCTGAATAGAAGGTCAATTAATCCATGCGGACTGTATAAACGTTTTATCGAAGTTTCTCGAACAGATCGATACATTCCCAAATACTCATATATTTCTTTACGCGTCGACTTTGTCGAAAGAAAATCAGAGTGCACATATATGCTATGAAACAACAATTATGTACATAGAGAGATTGCTAATCGGTTTATAAAACTACTGCGTTTCTTATTATTGTACATTTATAATGGAAATTTTTGTTCGGCAGTTTTTATATGGAGGAATATTTTTTTGAATTATATCCTGGAATAGATTTCGCTAAAATACGTGTTGCGGTGCAATTGTTGATTTAAGTAGAGTTTAATGTTGTGGAAGATGGTGTAGAATAAATTATAAGCTACGAGAGATTTCGAGAATTATCACTTCCTCATTCTGTTGAGCATTTTTTTAAATTACTTTTAAAAAATTGAAGACTTTTGTATTTGCAGAGGTTTCCTGGGATGCTATCAATTTGGTCGCAGATGACAGCCCAAGAAAAAAAATCAAATTAATAATAGAAAAATGTGCAGTATTAAATTAATATTGCGAATGACCAAACGAGAAACATCTAAATAATCCATTAGTGAAAAATACGTCGAATCATTGGAGTTTGAAAGGTAAATTAGAATTCTTAAATCAGATTTTCCCTTCACATTTTCAATCGAAAATGAATTCTTGGAAGTTGAAGCGTAATTTCTGTTGATTTTTTTTAATACTTGAAAACATTTTCAAAGATATTGATACAGTTGGTAGACAGATATAAATGTATATAATATTTATGTAATAAATGAACATGTATAATATATAATAATTATAATTTATCATTTGTGATATCTTATCATATTATTATAATATGCTCTTTATTATAATCATACCCAATGATAAATATTTATTACATAAATAATGTTTCTTTTAATACCTATAAAAGCTTAAAAAGTTGAAAAATATCCGCAATATTATCCGAATTTCGGTAATTCCACGAGTTTAATGATTCACAGTGGAATATATACAGATATATAATTATTGATATTTTCCATACATTTATTATTTCGTACATTATTATCAAGATTCGAGCATCTCTCGAAAATACTTCTATCTACGGCTCTGTTTTCCATAATACAATTTATCTCGATGTATTTAAATACACCTGAAATCAAAAACAATTGAAAGTGTAGAAAATTATGGTCCAGAAACATTAAAATAACTATTCAATATTTGAAAATGTACGAATGAGTCGTTTGAAAGTTTAAAAATAATGGAAAGGCACAATTGGGCGCGGAATCGCCCGAGTATACCCGGTAAACAGTTCGCGAAGCGACGCCGCGGCGACGCGAACTGCGCAGTTTTCGGCAGTTTTTTCTGGTTTTTGCGGTACGAGGTGATTGTAGTCGGGCGCGAAAATCGTGTTTTTGCATTTGACAGGTCATTGTCGACTCGAGTCCAAAACAATAGACATGCAGTCAAGTACAGGCATGTCTGATCAAAAATAGTTGCGTGTTTTTCTTTGTCTTCGCGAGTTTTCTTTCCCGCGAGGTACAGGTTATGTTGTTTTTCGCGCAGGAAAAAAAATGCCTTTCGGCTTCGCGCGCGATCGCGAATATCATCCGTGTGCGTGGATTCTATTTTTTGTGTGGGATTGCGCCTTCGGCGAGGACGAAATGCTTTCTGGGGAATATGCGAGTGAGTTTTATTCTGTTAGCGAAGTTCTTTTTCTTCCCGAGTTACGGTTTTTTTCTTGTAGTGTATTTTGTGGCGAATGAATGCGGGTACGATCATTCCCAGGGGTATGGCACTCCGTATCCCGGGCAGGGTGGTACTCTCGGTACTCTCCAGTACTCTCAATAGTCTCAATGTTAATTTTTTCGCCCGAAAATTTTCGCTGATTTGCGCGCCATCTAGATGCACCAAGATCTACTAGTGTGTATATATAGATATACTTGCATACATTCTAGAGCCAACACTCAATACTAATAGATTAGGAAAACTTCAACATTGTTTCAAATTCTCGAAAACATTACAATTGTTTTCAATTCTCAAAAACTTCAAAATTGTTTCAAATTCTCAAAAACTTCGAAATTCTCCACAATTCTATAATTCTAAAGCTCCTAAAATGTGAAAAATCATTAAAAATCCAAATTTTCAAACTTCCACAATTCCAAAACTCAAAAACTTTCCAACTTCGAAATTTTGCAAAACTTCGAAATTCCTCCAAATGTTTGAAAACTTAAAAATTCTTTTAAATCCTTGAGAATTTGAAAATTCTTTCAAATTTTGGAGAACTTTGAAACTCGTTCAAATTTTTGAGAACTTTCAATTTCTTCCAAGTTTTCAAAAATTTTAAACTTCTTTCAAATTCTCAAAAACTTGAATATTGTTACAAATTGTTCGAAATTTCAAAATCCTTTTGAATTCTCAGAAACATTACAACTGTTTTTAATTCTCAAAATCTTCAAAATTGTTTCAAATTCTCAAAAACTTCAAAATTGTTTAGAATTTTCTAAAACTTTGAAATTTTCTAAAACTTTGAAATTCTTCACAATTCTAAAATTCTGAAGCTCACAAAATGTACATAATTATTCGAAATCAAAATTTTCAAACTTTCGCAATTCCGAAACTCGAAAATTTTCCAACTTTGAAATTTTGGAACACTTTGAAATTCCTAGAAATTTAAAAAAACTTCAGAATTCTTTTTAATTCGTGAGAATTCCATCATTCTTTCGAATCTTCAAAAACTTCAAAACTCGTCCAAATTTTGAAGAACTTTCAAATTCTTTC
>JAPYZK010002122.1:0-21944 GCA_030522785.1 Platygaster equestris | reverse complement strand
AAAAACATATGATTTTATAAGATTCGAAAATTCTCTAAATCAAATTGAAAATAAGCATGCAAATTGACATAGATTTGATGGATTAGAAAGTTGACTATCAGATTTCTGATGCAAAGATCGCAAATTTTATAAAAAAAAATTTTTTTTTTCACTTTTATAAAACCATTTTACAAAAGATGCAAATTTTATAAAACTTTTATAAAATTATGAAAATTAAAATTATGAAAATTATGAAAATTTTTATAAAAATTTTTTATAAGGTTTTTATAAAAACTAGAATCACTAGGGAAATTCTTTCCAGTGTCATTTTCAAATTATTGTCGTAATTTTCTAATAAACTAAAGGAAATTCTTTCCAGTGTCATTTTCAAATTATTGTCGTAATTTTCTAATAAACTAAAATTATCATCTATTATAATTAACAATAACCATACATTTTCGTAATGAAAACTACTGTAATTATTTCGTAATTTCTTAAATTACATTATCGAAGTTCATAAATAAAAGAAAAGGAAAGTACTGAAATTAATGAAACGGAAAATTACTGACAATCCATCGAACGCGCAATTCGGTGGCATTCATGGCCCGAACAGTAACATTTCTCGGGGGATGCGACGGAGGTGCTTGGATCGTCTGGAATTCTTTCGTCGGTTCCGAAGCTTGCGAAGCCCCGACAACGTTGTTCGCGATCAGGCGAAGTTTGTACGTCATGAACGGAGTCAATCCTTCGACGGTTATTTTTCGCGCTTCTGGGTCCGATACTTCGTAAATTACGTTCCACGACGTGTTACGCGCAGTTCGAGCCTAGAAAAATAGAAAGTTGTTGTTCATTCTTTTTCAGAAAATCGGAATCTGAGTTTTTGAAAAATACTTGACACTTTGAAGCTTTTATATACATTTGTGGAGTGTTAGAATTCTAAAGAATTATGAAGTTCCAAAGTAATCGTATTTTCAAAGTTTTGAAGAATTATAAAGTTCTGACGTTTTTGAAAGTTATGAAAGTTTCTAATGTCAAAGAATTTAAACGTTTAAAATCATTTTGGAGTTTCGAATTTTAAACGTTTCGAAGTTTTGAAGAACTTGGATAAATTTAAAAATTTCCAAGTTTTCAGAACACAAAAATATAGCTTCAAACATTTTTTAACCACATATTGAACATTACCTGCACAGTCCATTTCGAGATAGAAGCATTCCCATTAAAACCCGGTGTAAATTGTAAAACGACCGAAAAAGCGTCAATATTGGAAAGCGCCAATTTAGTCGGTGGTTCCGGCAAAACTGGTTCAATTCCCGACTGAATAGTAGCGATGTTCGGTTTTCCCGGTCCTTTTGACGTCCAAGCTACTACTTCGAATGTGTAATGCGTTGTTGCCTGTAAATTTTTTATGCAGACGTTTTTCAGTTTTTTTTCACACATTGCACGCAAAAGTTTTTACTAAATGTCAACACCCCCCCCCCCCCTCCACTCATCAATAGATTTCACATAAGAGGAATAATCTAAGTTTTAATCAAGTCAAAGGAATTAATTGTTTATATTTTATGATTCTATAATTTTCGTTGTACACGAAACTTCCATTCATCTAAACTATTCCCTAGTGATTCTAGTTTTTATAAAAACCTTACACAAAATTTTTATAAAAATCGAAAATTTTATAAAAATTTTATAAAATCGACCTTATAAAAACACGAATGTTTATAAATAATTCACTGATTTCATAAAAATTTTGCCTGTTTTTATAAAAACTACAATCACTAGGATTTTGCGATGTAAACATTCCTATAGCTAAACTCAGGGAAAATCCCCGCCACTGCAAGGAGATTTCTCGAAGTGATCGCACATTGGCTGTAACTCTGAAAGAAGGGAGCAAAAAATATTGTTCTCCAATCACATTCTTCAGGTCTGTTTTCACTTGAAAGTAGTGTAGGGACAGGGGAAGCTCGAATTAAGTAAAAATCGTTTAGATGAACGAGTGTTTAGATAAACGAGAGTTTTAATAAATGGAAGTTTCCTGTAATTTCCTATAATTTGCACTAGATGTGACTTAAAGACTACTTTCTGAAAATAATGCATCACCTGCAAATTTTCCACTTTCGTGATCGTCGCATTAGACGTGAAATTCACCACCTTCAGAGACTCCGGCAAATCTTTGATCATGTATTTCAATTGATATCCCATCAAAACACCGTTGGTTTCCCGTGGTCCTCTCCATTTCACTGTCAAAGCTCTGTCGCTGATGTTCAAAAACTGGAGATTTTCCACCATTCCTGGAACTGGAGAAAAATACTGCATAATAAAGATTTGGGTAAAAGCGTGCAAATGATCCGGCAACACTGCATTTCATCTCCGTATATAACTTCGTACATGAATTTTCATCAAAAATTAATTTTTACATTAAAAATTACAATTTCAACATCAATAAACATGAAAAACTGTCAACGAACATCGAAAATTATTATAGGGGACTTCCATTTACTTGAACCGTTTGGCGATATAAACATTCGTTTAGCTCAACTCAGGAGAAATCCCTGCCACTACAAGGAAATTTCTCGAAGTGAGCGCTCACTGGCTGTAACTTCGAGAGAAAGGCGCAAAATAAAACCATTCTCCAATCACGTTTCTCGGTCTGTTTTCACACGAGAGCAGTGTGTGTGGGGGTGGGGGTAAGGGGAAGCTTGAATTCAGCTAAATGAGCAAAAATCTTTCAGGTAAACGGAAGTTCAGGTAAACGAGAGTTCAGCCAAGTGGAAGTTTCCTGTATTAATGCAATTTTACCATCTTCGCTAGTTTGTACTTCCACGGGATAACTTCTTTCCCCATCTCCAGGATTCGTGAAGCACAAAACCGTGATGTTGTACTTGGTGTATTTCCTCAAACCGGAAACTACCGCGCTTTGCTCAGCCAAAGGATCGAACAAATTAGGCGCCACGGTAACGAGTTTGTACTCGTTTTCCTCGTTGAAATCGCCGCCGATCCAGGACTGGATTTTGTAGCCTTGATTGATCCCGTTGATTTTTTGTGGATTTGGTGGTTTCCAGGTAACTCTGACGGTTGTGGAATTTAGGGGCTCTACTTGGATCATTGTGGGCGCTGCTTCAGGAACTGCACCCAGCAAAAAAAATTAATTAATCGTATTTTTTACGGTTACTTGACCCTAAAAAACTGGCTTCGGAATCTTGATGGTCAATTTCAAGTTTCAAAACATAAAAACGTTCATTTTTTTTATTATGATTGAATAAACTGAAACTGTATACAAATATACAAACCTCCTTCCTTCGTTTTGATTTTCAAATCATTCGTGAACATCCCCACTCCTTTGTCATTGAAAGCCGCGATTTTGACTTTGTAATCCTTCCACGTGATAAGATCGGTGATAAGGAAGTTTCTCTGGGCTTCGTTGGTGATGTTGTGGCTCATCCAAGGAGTTTCGTTACCGTAGCCATATAATTGGTAGCACAAGACATATCCGAGTATGTGGCCATTTCTGTGCTCTTCTCCTGGAGGTTGCCATTGGGTAATGATTTCTGATGAGGATCTCGCGGATCCGACGAAATTCAATGGCGGTCCCGAAGGTGCTGTAAATATTCGATTAATTAGAAATGAATTTCGTCTATACAATTCTATACACCCATCTCTCGATTTAGTCACATAATCCGTAATTCAGACATTCGATGTAGTAGCGGCGAGAGGGGATCCCACCAACAGCCCTTTTTAGGGCTAAAAATGTGAACAATACGAATTATTGAGTACCATCCATTTTTCCGACAAAAATTTTACTATAGAACATGAGTTTTCTAAAATTCACATTCGTTGGAAAGTAGTTATTTAAACCCAAGTTCCAAAACCCACTATTTTCCAACGCCGTTGAAAAAGAACAAGCAGAGTGAAAAACAGGACTTTTCTCCACAGTACGTTGAAAAATAGTACATCATTTCGCAACTCGTGTAATAATAATTTTCTGACAAAAGTGAATTGTATCGACATTTTCTGATTTTATGTAACATTAAAAAAAAAAAATCTTTAATCGGAAATACCGTTTCGAAAAACGTTTTACGTACGTTCTTGAGGTAAACTGACGATCTTGCTTGGATCCGAAGATGGTCCACCGCCGACTCCGTTGACAGCTGTCACTCGAAATTGATAAGCTGCTGCTGCTTTCAAATTGTTGAGCAAAACCCAGCGTTTTTGGGCCGAAATGTTGCTCCTCTCAACAAGCCAATTCAGAGCAAGGTCAGGTATTGGACCTGGAAAAAAAAATTAATTCATATAATTAATTACGATCGAAGTTTTGTCAAGTACGTTATTATTGGTTTATTTTCACATAAAAGTAACCATTACGCAACAGTTACTTTTTTTGAGAAAGTAACTTTCAAATAAAGAAAGTATCATTTTTTTGGATGTTTTTATTTTGGCTTTGGAGGTTTTTTTATTCACGTTAATTTTTGTATTTTCAAATTCTCAGGGTTTTTTTGAGAAATTTGAGATACGACATTTTTTAGATGTTGAAAATTTTGCATTTTTGGGTGTTTTAATTCGATTTTTCGGAGATTTCGGGTTATAAGTTGAACATTCAATCTGAATGTCTTTAGATCTGATTCGAAACACGACTGAAATTTTTGCATCAAAGTGATGGTTTACAGAATTTTCAATTTTTTGGATGTTTCGGTTCAAATTAAAAATTTTTTTGAATTCACATAGATTTTTTTATTTTCGGATACGGAAATTTTTAAGTCTATAATATTGAGAAATAAATGCTATACTTTTTCATTTGTGACTTTTTCAAGTTCTAAAATTGAAAATTAAATTCAAACGTTACAACTTATAAAAATCAAAAATTCATCACACTTCAGTCAAAAAAAAGATAGATACATGAACACATTTACCAAACTGTGGGACTATTTTCCAAAAACGTGCACAAAATTTGAATTCCAAGGTCGTGAATTCGCATAGAAAAAAAAAAAAAAACACGAAGAATTCAAAATCCTTCTGAACATAGATAAATCGAAAAAATTAAGAATCACCAAACAGTAAAAAATGACCGATTTCATCATTGAACTAACCAAGTTCAGGAACTTCGCGTTTCTCCAAAATGAAATGATTGATCGGACTGTTCCCGTCGAAACCCGGAACCCAAGAAACGTTAATAGTCCTCGGAGAAATGCTCTCCTCGCGTTGTGCGTTCACGTTGGTCGGCGGAAAAGGAAGTTCGATGACGTTCAATCGAGCAGTCCGGGTTTCGTTGCCTCCTGGTGAGCTCACGGAACACATATACTCCCCGACATCAGAAGCTCGAACGGCTATGATTTCCAAAGTTCCATCGTCGGACATTTTGACTCTCGAACTCGCCTTCGTATTTATGATCCTGTTAATTATTCAAAAAAAGGTTTAACAGTCGTTCATATATTCTCCGACTTTGTCAAGTGTAATTTTGACGTAATTTTTGAATTCCAATGCAATTATTTGGACGACTCATATGAAGAGTCGACTGTATGCATGATTGGTCGATGTTTAAAAAAAAAAAACGCATCATTACTGTTTGTTGTGGAACCAAGTGATGTCATATTTGACATTGGGGTCATTGGAAACTCTGCACTGCAATTCCGCCGTGTCGCCCAAAATCAATGCTCGATCTTCTGGAGGTTTTATGATCCGGGTTCGAACTGTAAATAATTATTTTTCATACATTCATAAACTTGAAAAAGCGGATCGATACACATTTTTTTACAATATAGAAGTTTTCCACTGAATTATGGCGAAAAGAATTCGAAAACAATCAGAAGAACAGAAAAAACGTCACGCCCTTTTTAAGAGCTACAACACGAATAACCGTCATTAAAAAGGCCACCAAAACAGCCTTTTAACGGCTAGAAAAATGTTGAAAAAAATTACGAAATAGATAAACAGTAAACAAATATATTGGGCCCTTTTCAGGGCTACAAAATACATCCCTTTTCAAGGCCCCAAACATGTTCAAAGTTGAATTTCGGAGTGTTTGCAATCAATACTTACACTAAAATTTATCTAGTTCGAAATGATTGATCTTTCAAACGAAAAAATGAAAATCGATACAAATAACAGCTCTTTTCAGACCACGAAAATATTTACATTCAAATTTTTACGTATTTTCAATCAATAATAACTGAATCGAAGCTCAGGAAACCAATTTTTCACATTTACTAATGCAAAAAAATTTTTTCGTTCGAGCTTGACGAAAAAAAAAAAAAAAAGCCAAATGGTCGAAATAATAATTGCAATCACCGAGCACGGAAATGTAAGCAGATCCATTAACCGATCCCGCTTCATTGGAACGAATGCACGTGTATTTTCCGGCGTCGCCAGGTTTTACGGCGGCTACTAAAATATCGCCGTTTTCCAGCAGCTGCACACGACCCGCTATTTCCACTGGCGAAGTATCTGACACCACCAAGTATTTCACATTATCCTCGACTGTTTCTCATCATTTGTTCCATAGGTTACCATTTCGTCCGAAAAATGCATCATTCGTCACTAACGATTTCTTAAATTTCTATCTTAACTTTGTCAACTTCGAACAAGCTCCCAGAAGACATTTTTTTCGTAATTTTTACGTTCATTTTACGTAAAATTCATTTTAACAGTTTACGTTAAAAAGAACAACAGAAAAAACGTGACGCCCCTTTAAGAGCAACAACATAAATAACCGTCATTATAAAGGCCACAAAAACAGCCTCTCAACGGCCACAAAAATGTTTTAAAAAATGACATAATGAATAAATAATAAACAAATATATTGGGCCCTTTTCAGGGCCCCAAAAATTTTCAAAGTTGAATTTCGGGGTGTTTTCAATCAATACTTTCATCAAAAAATACTTTCAATCATTACTTTCATCAATACTTTTATCTAGTCCGAAATGGTTGATTTTTAAACGAAAAAATGAAAATAAATACAAATAACAGCTCTTCTCAGTTAATTTAGTTTACGCTAACGTCAGTTTACATAAATTTAATATCAATTCACGTAAATTTCACGTAGACTTCGTGTAAACATTTTACGTAAAGTGTTCACAAAAACTTGTCTACTAGGGCCAACAATTGCTCAAGATCGACAAAGTTCGAAGAAAAAAATACTCGACTCGTTTTTTATGAAATCACTATCATTTTGTTATCTTCCCGAGGCAAAATTTCACGTTCTAATACCATTGTAAATCCACGTAGTGTTCGGCATGGGAGAACCGACTGCCCGACACGTCATAATTACGTCCTTCCCGTCGAGCACCATCTGATTTTGGGGTCCGAGTTCCATTATCGGCACTGAAGCTACGAATCAGAGCCGAAACTTGCATTTCTAGTTTTTACTTTCGATCCAGGCAACAAATTGTGCGTCATTAAAAACGTCTCAAAATTTTTCAACTCGTTCTTCTTACGATGTGACTAACCGGCAAAACTAGGCAAATCTAGTCACACCTAATAACTCTAAATTTTCATTAAACTTTGTGAAATTCTAGCACGAATCCGCGAAATCCTGATAAAAATTATCAAATGCCTAGTTTTTCCCGGAAGCCACACAAATCCATAAATCCACAAAAGAAGCCTCGAATTTAATGACGCTTGAATAAAACAACATGCATAAATGAGAACAGAAAAAACTGCTGTTACAGACGCAATACCGTTACACATTCGCACCAAATCGTCGATCTTTCATGAGGCGTCAAGTTTCACGAATGAATAAAGCCGTAATTTAACCGCGGGTCAAAATAATTATTCTTCATTGTGCGTAAATATGAAACTTCAATTATAAATAAAGTTATATCGTTTCGAACAATGCGACGATTAATATTGTGAAGTGGATTTGTAGCGTAAAGTCAGATCATTTCGATGATTAACTATGATTTTTCTGTGCGAATATTTATGAATAAAGTTTAAATATGAAAATATACGGAAAATATATTATTCATCAGGCGATTTTCCCAGGATTTGAAGGGGTAAAAAAGAGGTCGAGTTCAGAAGGCTTTTTACTCGTAAATGAGTTTTAGAATACGGAATTTTAGAGTAAGGTACAATTTTATTGACAAGACTTACGAAAAACGTTTTAATTATTACCGAAATACGTAGAAGTTAAATTTTTTTTACGAATGAAAAAATTTAAGATTTTGAATAATTTATAGACAGGCGTAATTATAATTGGAAATTAAAGTGTACTATTTTGATTGTTGATATTAAACAAAATTAAAGTACACTATTTTTAGGGGTCCTCACCTCAGCCGACTACCGTTGGTAAATAATACTGTTTTTTCTGATGATTTGCGGATTTTGGAAAAATAATTGACGAATCATAAAAATAAAAATAAAACAAAAAATTTTGGAGTGATCAGCCTTTCAATTCGAAAACCAAACGCAAAACGTGCTATTTGCAAAACGAAATTCGTGTCTACGTTCAACAGAATCCAAACGACTAAAAAAATCAAAATACAAGCGAAAAAAATCACGCAAAACGAGTGTACGTAAAATTCAAGCGAGTGCTTGGAAAAACGACCCTGGCGAATAAAAAATGAGAGTTTTGGTGTAAATTTTACAATCTAGATTCGGAAATTTGTGCGGTCCAAAAATATTGAAAATATTCGATCTTTTAAAACACAAAATTCTGGAACAGTTGTCATAATTTGTTTCGAGAATCGTTCAGAATGTATAGAAATTCTCAAAAAGTGTAAAATTTATAGAAATCATCATTCGAAGTGACGAATTTTATAAAAGTTTCATGAAAAAAATTTTTTTATAACAATTTTTTTTTCAACATTTTCAAAAATAAGCAAACATTTTTCTAACCTTTTTTTGATCATTTTGCTAATGTATATACACCAATCTCATCAGTTTATGAGGCTCTAGCTCAAATTTCGTTTCGTAAAAAATTAAAAAATTTTTTGGAGACAGCGGAATTTGAACTTGCGATCTTTGCATCAGAAATCTGATAGTCAATTTTCTTGTCCATCAAATCTATATAAATTTTGATGCTTATTTTCAATTTGAGTTGAAGAATTGTCAAATCCTATGAAATCATACGTTTTTACGTTTTGTAATTGCTAAAAAACGTTACGAACATGGTTTTCTATTCCCTTGTGCAATAAAAACGTATCAAATATAACTATAAGAGAAATTCCTTATACCAGGAAAGTTTTTTTTTTATAAAAATATGAAACTTTATACAAATCGCGAAGTTTTTAGACAAATAAAGGTTTTATACGAAAATTTGGAGGCTTTCAATTGTTTATATAAAAAAACAGATGAATTGTATGAAAATTTTGACAGATTTCATGAAAAAAATTTTTTATACAGTTTTTATGAAACCACTCTATAAAAATCGGAAATTGTACCAACTTTTACAAAATCGACCTAAAAAAAACGAATTCTTATAAATAATTCACTAATTTAATAAAAATTTTGCCTGTATTTATTAAAAACTACAATCACTAGGGATGAGAACAGACAATAGACATTATGAGAGGTTCTACTGCAAGAGTAATTAATTCCACAAGTCTATAAATCATTATCATTTTCGTGACTGATTGACAGAACTCTCATTTTCTGAGACCGCCAAGGAAGTACGTTCTATGGGTGACACGCCGACGACTAAACTAAATCGTGTTCGTTTCTCAATACGTTCAGCAATTTTCTTACTGTCTGGGTACTGAGAGAACATAAAACGTCGGTCAGTGTCGCGCACCCTGACCACGTTATAACCGGCCGCCCAGCGAATCACTCTCTTCCTCTTTTCCGTTTCGAGACTTTCTGCTTTCGGGAAAACACACGACTTTATCATCATCCCTTTTATCCCATTCCATCGCAACATTTTTCACCAGTTATTTTATATGACTTTTGTATTTTAGACGACATTGGATGATGTTAGGAAAATCGGAAAATTTTGCTCATTTATTTTATGATTTCGAAAAATTGTAAATTTGAGCTTAGAAATCAGGAAATTACAGAATTTCAGAAACTGAATTTTGAGTAGTAATCATCACGAAAATTCAATTTTTCGCGTTTTCAACAACGTCGGGATTTTACAAAATCTTGAAAATTCAAACAATTTTAAAAATGAAATTTGAAACTGCAAAGTTCTAAAAAATGTAAAATCGTGCATTTTTTCAAACTGAATTTGAAAAATTGAAGAATTTTCGAAAATGAATTCGAATTCACCAAATAGGAACGTTGGAAACTTTATAAATTCTGGAATTCTCGAGAATTCTGAAGTTCTCAAGCTTCGGAAGTTACAAGTTTCAGCATTTTGAAGTTCTCGAGTTCATCCAAAAATTCAAGTGACATCGAAAAATTTGAAGTTCCAAAATTGTGAACATTCGAATTTGTCCAATTTACCAAACTTATGAAGGTTCAAAAATTTTAGATGTCCTTAAATTTTCGAGTATCTTGAACTTTTCTTCGCGATAACTGAAAAATACTTTCAAAATGCCAATTTCGATGTCAGAGTGTATCAAAACTCATTAAACTTCTCCAAAATCGACGTATAAAATTTTCAAGTCATATATAATTATACCTGGAATGACCACATACGATTGTGCAACAAAATATATACAAACTTCGTAAATATCATTTTTTTTCTCTCCCTCTCGCTCATCCTTCAAAAAAATACAAAAATACAAAAAATACTATTTTTCACACAAACACACATTTTAAACCATGCACAAGCTCAGTACTCACTCTTAATTTTGAGCCACGTGCTGCTGGAGGCCATGCCGGCTTCGTTTGAAGCGAGGCATTGAAACATGCCCGCGTCCTCGATCGACAGTTTCTTTATTATCAAGGAGCCATCTTCCTTCATCTCGTACCTGTGTACATAACGCACCTTTTATCGAGGAATCGTGAGAAATCGAAGGTTCGCGAACGACTGATCTCTGGATGATAAGGTTTTCTCGGAATTCGGGGTCGATTGCTAAATACTGATTTATTGGGGATTTGAAGAAGGAATCATGTCGATTGAAGTATTTTATCGTAGATTTAAGAGTTTGCTGGTTTTAAGACTAGAATTGAGTGTACTGTATTTGAAGGACATTGATCGAGAGTTGAGTGTATTTGAATGGCTAGGAGTTTGAACTGTATTCCGAAGACGTTTATTGAGAGGTTACTGTATTTGTGAGACGTTTATTGAGAGTTTACTGTATGAAAATGATTCTAATCGGAAGTTCAGTATATTCGGATGACTTATATTGAGAATTGACTGCATGTGGAGGACTTCAAAAAAATTTGAAGAATTGTCATCATTTTCATACCTTCAAAATTTTTTAAATTGAGGGTATTTTTGAGTTTCATTTCAAAAATTTTGAAAATTCCATTGGATTTACGAAATCTCTCAAACTTTTAGACTTTAGACAATTTAATTTCAAGATTTTCGTAGATCTTAAATTTTCGAAAATTTTGATACTTTCTGAAATTAAAAAATCCTCGAAATTTCGGAAATTCCAAGGATCATCCAAATTTTGAACATTCTGGAAATTTTAAAAAATGAAAAAAAGTTACGAAAATTCATAAAAATGTGTAAATATGTTAAAATAAATCGAAAAATTCAACAATTTCGAATTTTTCATCGTATTTACGAAATTTCACGAATTTTTAGACTTTAAACAATTTAGTTTCAAGATTTTCGTAGATCCTAAATTTTCGACAATTTTGATACTTTTTGAAATCAAAAAATCCTCGAAATTTTAAAAAATGAAAAAAAGTTACGAAAATTCAGAAAAATGTATAAATATGTTAATATACTTCGAAAAACTCAAGAATTTCGAAAATTTTGATAACTTCAGAATTTTTAGAATTGAACACATTTTTTCATTCTCGGAATGTTGAAAAATTTAGAAAACTCGAGTACTTTCATCAAGTTCAAAAAAATGTCAAACATTTTGCGACTTCTGCAAATTTTGAAAATTGAAAATTAAGAGAACTCGAGAAGTCTTCAAAATTTCAAGAATTTCAAAAAAGCATTCTAAAAATTGTCGAAAATAAACAAATTCTCAAAATTCACAAAAATTCATCGAAGTCCATAATTAACAGAAAATTATACTCTTCCTAAATAATCATATTCCTATTGCGGATTTCTTCGGACGCAACATAACTTCAAATGATCATTCAATGCTCCATAATTCCAAAATGTACAATTCTCCTTTCCGTTACCTCGTTATGAGCGAATGATCGACAGGTTCCGCGTTTCGATACCATTTGATGCCGGGGTAAGGAACCCCTTCAACGTCGCACGTCAAGGAAACCCTCGCCCCAAATTCGCTCACGGTTTCACGCTTCATTTCTTTCACGAACTTTGGTTTTTCTTCGAACAAATAAAATGTCCCCGATAAGCAAGAAATTCAACGCAACCAAGACAAATCGCACATTTCCACACTAATAAAGGGAAAAATATACGTTTTTTCCCTTCCCTAGTGCGAAAACAGTACATTTCGCAACAAGTGCAATAAAAGTATAACAACAATAGTTGCGAAATGTACCATTTCCAACCCAATTTCGACATAATATAATGACAATTAGGACCCAATCCCCTACTGATAATTATTTTTCCATCACTGTTTTAAATTTCTAACTGAATGTGAAAAAAGAATACGTATATCATCAAACAAATGCGACTCGACTCGTTTTTTCTTCCGCAATGCAACGTGTAATCAACACTTACCGAGCACCGTAACGTTAGCGTACGCGTCCAAAGTGGGGTAATCGCCGCCTCGGAGAATAACGTGACAGGCGTAAACCCCCACGTACGTTGAATCGGCGGATGCCAGGATTAACGTCCTGTTCCAAGAGTCCTTGTAGCTGTGCTTTATCCGGGTTTGCTCTATGGGAACGTTGTCTTTCGTCCACAGAGTTTGGATCTCGAAAAGGGATCTGACAAAAATAGCGTTTACAGCAGCACTTTAATGACAGAAATTGAGAGTTTACTGTATTTGAAGGACTTGAATCGAAAGTTTGCTGTTTTTGGGGGACTCAAATCGAGATTGTACTGTGTTTGAAGGACTCAAAGAGTTTAATGTATTTGGAAGACTCATATCGAGACTTCACTGTATTTCAAAGACTTATGTTGACACTTCACTGTATTCGGACGACAACATGAAGGATCTACTGTATTGTAAATGTATTTGAGTGACCACAATTAAGAGTTAACTGTATTTGGAGGACTTTTGGTAGAACATATCAATTTTTGTTCACCTTGCGTTCGCTATGCAGTGAAGGTACACATCTTGGTCCTTCACAACCGTCGTGTCACGTGGTTTTATCACAATCGAAGGAGCGACTTCATTGTTTGGATCACCGGTAACTTTGAGCTTGAAAAACGGACTCGTTTCTTCTTGCCCCAATTGCGTGTTTATTGCTTTAGCCCTGAAATCGATTCGAAGGCGCTCGGTGAAAAGTTGGATTTTTTTGCAAAATGTTGCAAAAGTTTCAGGACGGAACCAGGACATAATCAAAAAAGAGGAAAATGTCGATAGAACACCTGTAAGAATCCTCATTTTCCTCGGCGACGTTGAGAATAATGAGCATGTCATAAGCAGTGGCGTATTCGATCTGGTAGCGGAGCGGGCCATCCGAAGTGAACCAGTTCACAACGGGCTTCGGGTAACTCTCGATGGACGGCATTTGGAGTATCGCGGCCGTCCCCGCTTGCGCTGTCACTGTTACCTCGGACATGTCCTCAAACGACCCCATATCTATACGAAATAGTGACTCATTCGAATCTAACATTTCTCGACTTTGGAACAATCGTGGGAAATGTGAGGTAAGTAATTTACTTTTCCAAGCTGTAGGTACGTCAATTTAGGGTGTCGATCCATCAGGCATTCCCAAATTTTCGGTCATTTTGCATTCAGTACACATAAAGGTGAATTCTTTCAGAAATTTGTTTTCGACATGTATGTGATCGAAACCCTAGTGATTGTAGTTTTTATAAAAACAGGCAAAGTTTTTATGAAATCAGTGAATTATTTATAAGAATTCGTTTTTTTATAAGGTCGATTTTATAAAAGTTGTATAAGATTTTCGATTTGTATAAAGTGGTTTTACAAAAACTTTAGCACAAAACATTGTTTTATAAAATCTGTCAAAATTTGCATACAATTCATCTGTTTTTTTATGAAAACAATTAAAAGCCTCCAAATTTTCTTATAAAACCTTTATTATTATAAAAACTTGGCGATTTTTATAAATAGTTTCATATTTTTATAAAAAAAACTTTTCTAATATAAGGAATTTCTCTCATAGTAATATTTGATACGTTTTTATTACACAAGGGAATAGAAAATCATATTCGTAACGTTTTTAAGCAATTATAAAACGTAAAAACATATGACTTTATAGGATTTGAAAATTCTTCAACTCAAATTGAAAATAAGCATCCAAATTGACATAAATTTGATGGACAAGAAGGTTGACTATTAGATTTCTGATGCAAAGGTCGCATGTTCAAATCCTGCCGTCTCTGAAAAATTTTTCAATCTCTTTCGAAACGAAATTTGAGCTACAGCCTCATAAACTGATGAAAATAGTGTATATACATTAGCAAAATGATCCAAAAAAGGTTAGAAAATTGTTGCATATTTTTAAAAATGTTGAAAAAAAAAACTTGTATGAGAAAAAATTTGTTATACAACTTTTATAAAACCACTTTATAAAACATTCAAATTTTATAGAACTTGTATAAAACCGACCTTATAAAAATTTTTCAAACAATTTTTTATAAGGTTTTTATAAAAACTAGAACCACTTGGGAAATGCGTATGTATACCCTATTTTGTCTGAAAGTTTTGAAGCTGCACGTATTTTTCGAAATTTTTTTTGCTTCAAAATTTTACGAAATTCGTCATCCAAATTCTAAATTATTTTCAAAGAACCCTGGACAAATGTTTTCACGATTTAAAAATTCCCACATAAATGCCGAAAATTTCTGAATCATTTTGAAATTTTCCATCAGTGAAATACTCGGAAGAAATACGAACTCCTGGTATGTATTTCGAAAATGTTACTAAAATTCACGAAGTTCGAAGTTGAGACAAATATAGTTCTAAATTCTTGCAAATATACTAAAAATTCGACAATTTTCAAAAGGTATTAAAAATACCCAAAATTCTCAAAACTATACAGATTTCTAATGAATTTTTGTCTTCTCCCTAAATTTCAAAAAATTCACTACGGCTTCAGAAATTTTGAAAACTTTTCCCAGAAAGACAAAAACAAAAAAAAAAAAAAAAAAACCAAAAAAAAAAAAAAAAAAAAAAAAAAAAAAAAAAAAAAAAAAAAAAAAAAAAAAAAAAAAAAAAAAAAAACATTTTCTGCAAGATGTGAAATTTCTTTTTCACAATCCCTTTATTGAAAGATCAATTTTCATCGCCTGTAAAGCGAGGCGAAAGTGGCCGAAGGCAGCTGAGTTAATTTCCCGGCGGGATGAAAAGTAACCGGCGCATCTGATTGGTCGACAAGCGGAATGAAAAGTGACCGGCGCATCTGATTGGTCGAGGAGTGGGATGAAAAGTAATTCTGTTTCAACTCTCAGGTGAGTGCTTCCCTCGCTACGCTCGTGAAGCAAACTTCACCCTCGGTTGCATTCGCTGACTTTCAGCCCTCGTTATGCAATATACTATTCCTTCACTATTCGCGAGTAAAATTACCAATCGCAAATTACATGTCCCTATCAAATTTCAAAAACACCCCCCCCCCCCTTTTTTTTCCTCGAAAATCCTAGAAAATCGAATCTTACAAGCAACGGAGAGGACGATTCTTTCGCTAAATATAGAGCCGACGGAGTTGGCGGCGACGCAGTAATATATTCCTTCGTCTTTTCTCTGTGGGCTATGTATTCTGTACACCTCTTCCGACGTGAAGTCCTTCGTAAGAGGTTTGTCGTCCTTAAACCACTTGTACTTCGGCTGCGGATATCCTGTCGAACACGATTTATTTTCCATGCAAGATAAAATCATCAACTGATAATAATCAGCAGATAATGCATTTTTTTTTAAATAGTCGATTTTGACAGGAGCGAGGTTTGTAGGACGAGGCGTAGCCGAGTACTACAATTCACAGGAGTCGAAATCGACGAATTTTTTCATGTTTTCAGGCACTTTCTAATAATGAGGATGGTTGAATTATTATGAAACGATGAATTATTTCTACTAGAAATATACTACGTTTACTATTCATGATTATGGTTATAGTTATGATTATCCTCATTATCAAAAAAACCACCCGATGCAACATTTTATTCTCCAGAAGTGCAAAAAACCCCTAGTGATACTAGTTTTTATAAGAACCTTAAATTTTTTTGAGGTCGGTTTTATAAAAGTTTTATAAAATTTGCATTTTCTTAAAGTGGTTTTATGAAAGTTGCATAAAAAAAAGTTTTGTTAGAAAAAAATTTTTTTAACATTTTTAAAAATATACAAAAATTGTTCTAACCTTTTTTGGATCGTTTTGCTAATGTATATACTATTTTTCATCAGTTTATGAGGCTCTTGTTCGAATGTCGTTTCTAAAGAAATTTCAAAATTTTTTGGAGGCAGCGGGATTTGAACTTGAGACCTTTGCATCAGAAATACGATAGTCAAATTTCTTGTCCATTAAATCTATGTCAATTTGGATGCTTATTTTTAATTTGAGTTGAAGAATTTTCAAATTCTATAAAATCATACATTTTTACGTTTTATAATTGCTAAAAAACGTTACGAACATGATGTTCTATTCCCTTGTGTAATAAAAACGTATCAAATATTACTATAAGACAAATTCCTTATATCAAGAAAGTTTTTTTATAAAAATATGAAACTTTTTATATAAATCGCGAAGTTTTTATAAAAATAAAGGTTTTATAAGAAAATTTGGAGGCTTTCAATTGTTTTTATAAAAAAACGTATGAATTGTATGATAATTTTGAGAGATTTCACCAAAAATTTTTTTTTCATCAAGTTTTCAGAAAACCACTTCATAAAAATCGAAAATTGTATGTAACTTTTATAAAATCGACCTTATAAAAAAATGAATTTTTATGAATAATTCACTGATTTTATAAAAATTTTGCTTGTTTTTATAAAAACTACAATCGCTAGGGACGTGATTTCCCGCCCTGCGAGGGGTGACGAAAAACATGTATTTCCGACCCGAGAGAATAAATAAATTTCAAGTAGTTTAATAATTCTGTAAAAAAAAGAAAATAACAGCAAGCTACATGAATAACGAGCAGCATATGTTCCAGCAGTTCAAGCATCAGCACTATAAATCCCGGGCATGCGGCGAATCACAATCTATTGAGCCTATTCTCACAACAATGCATGCATGCGCCCTACGATCATCTAATGCTATTACTATAGGGTCAACCTATCGAGTTACAGGGTACCAGGTAGCACAGAAAGGGCTTCGCACCCTCGTCACCGCATCCGTCTGCTGCTTCATTGAGACTTCATTCAACCTCGATCGCGTGTTTACTCCGAGGTGGAAAAATTTTGCGATATTTTCTTTTTTTTTCCCGAAAAATAAAATATTGCCAATATATATTTTGCTCGAGAAGTTCATCACTTAATTATTATGACCATCGTACAACGATAATTTTTCGGGATTGTACTATAATTATGTTACTAATTTTAGTGTGTTGAAATTTTAAAAATTGATTATTCATCAAGTTATCGTAAGTTTTTCAAAACTGTAATACATAATATAATAATGTTGAAGCTTGATATACTTTATTCGACCTCGATCGTGTTTTTTTCAAAGAGCAAAAATTTTGTAATCTAATTTTTTCTCCGAAAAATAAAATATTGCAAATATTTATGTTCTGCTTTTGCTCGATATTTTTATCATCTAATGATTTCGATCTTCCTATAATGGTAATTTTTTGGGTTTGTATTATTATGATTATCTATCATTGTAGTGTGTCGAAATTTTGAAAATTAATTATAGATCGTAGATTCATTGAGTTAGCGTAATTCAAGCACGTAGAAATTTTGAAAAATCTAGCACATTGCAGAAAATTATATTCTGAAGGAAAAAAAAAGCAAAACAATACTGATTTTTACAAGTGTCAATGTTTTCGAGAAACTTGATAATTTCAAACATTTTCAACAATTTTATTTTGGAAATTTTCAGAGCTTGGGAGATTTCGAGAATTAAACAAGTTTTTAGAAGTTTAAAAATATTCAAAATTTCAACAATATTGAAAATTTCGGAGTTTTAAAAAAGTTTCAAAAATTCTGGAAATTTACAATATTTTCATAATTCTTGAAATTAAGAGAATTTTACGAATTCCTAACATTTCAAGAAACTTAATCATTTGGAATATTTTCATCATTTCAAGATTTTTGACAATTTTAAGAATTTTGGAAATTATTGGAATGTTGAGAAGTTCGAGAATTTCAAAATTTGGGTAAATTTCAGAGATTTGTGAATGTTCCAAAAATTCTGAAAATACACGATATTTTCATCATTCTTGAAATTAAGAGAATTTTACGAATCCCTAAGATTTCGAGAAACTTAATAATTTGGAATATATTCATCATTTCAAGATTTTTGACAATTTTGAAAATTTCCGAAGTTTGACGTATTTTGAGGATTTTTAAAGTTATTGTAATTTTGAAAAATTCGAGAATTAAAAAATTTGGGGACATTTTTGAGATTTGTAAATGTTCCAAAAATTCGGAAAATTCACAATATCTTCAACATTCTTGAAATTACGAAAATTTCACGAATTCTTCACATTTCGATAAACTTGATAATTCGTAACATTTCAAGATTTTCAACAATTCGGAGAATTTCGAAAGTTTTCAGTATTTTGACAATTTTCAGTATTGAAAAAATTTTATACATTTCAGAGATTCAATAAAGTGTAGAAAATCTTGAGAATTAAGGAAGTTTTCGAAATTACTGAAATTTTTAAAATTTTACTCGTTTCTAATATTTCAAAAAACTTTTTTTTAGTTGGAACATTTTCAATATATTTCAAGATTTTCGACTATTTTGAAGAATTTCAAAGTCTAGAGGATTTTGAAAATTTCGGAGATTTCAAGTTGAATTAGTTTTGAGGGAAAATCAAATAAGCCCCCCCCCCCCCCCCCCTTCGAACGAAATTCCTGGTTACGTCCTTAACGTACGTTTTTCAAGATTCGAATTCATGTAATTCGAAAGGTGGACACTTGACAAATTATTCGATTTAACATTTTATAGGAGTACAATCAGTATGGTAATCATAAATTTAACGACGATTACGTTATTCAAAAAGACTGTAAATTATAATTTACAGTCGAACGTGCATTTCCTTGTGCTCAGCATTGCTCTTATTAATTCGACCACCATTTCTGCGATATTTTTGGACCTTATCGTATAAAAATAGTACATTATGCAAAATGTTGTTTCCCTAGGTAACTTTGCAATTAAATTTTGTAATAAATGAAAATTTGATCGAAGCAAACATAAATTTGCAGCTCCAAGCGTATACACCCAGAAAAAATTGTTCGTACGAATAAAAAAATACGAACACCGTAAAACTCCACGAAGTACGTTAAAACAGCCAACCACCAAGTTGGCAACTGATAGAAACAATCCAAAATGTATCACAACGTAAAGAAATTACGGAAATGATTCGAAAAATGTTGTGTGCCCGACCGTATTAGAAATTGAGATTTTTATTGCAAGCCCAAGCCAATTTTAACAACATTTTGTTAAATTTCGTTTGAATTAAATTTTCCGGCCTAAATGTATTCAAGAAGATAGAAAAATGAATTGTTTCATGAAAAGTGAAAATTTTGCCTGGGTGTAAGAAGCATGAAAAAGCATGATATAATGTACATATATGAATGTAGATTATCTTACCTTTAGCCACGCAATGCAGGAACTTCGTCTGTGTGTTTCCGCTGATAATGTTGCCATTGTTGGACGGTTGCGTCGTGAATTGCGGCTCCTGAAGAACTTCTGCAAAACAAAACGAAGAAAAAAACCTTAATTCAAGACAAATTTTTCAGAATTATCGTAATTTATAACATTTTTTGTACTCGAAAAATTAAAATATTTAGAAAATTCTGTAAAAACTGAGAATTTTGACAGTGTTTAGCAGAATTTCAAATTTTTGGACTTGAAACCATTTTTGAACTTACAAAAAAAGCAAAAATACCTGAAAATTTATTACCTGGCAATTTTTTTTATTTTTCACTACCATTAAATTAATTATTAATTTTTGTATGAGCTCAGAAAAAACTCATTTTTAATATTTATTATGACCTGTAATTTATTACAACAACATAAATCAGAATAAATTTTCCACAAAATAGTACATTTTTTTACTTTTCACCACCATTAAATTAATTAATAATTTTTGTTTAAACTCAGAAAAAACTTATTTTTAATATTTGTAATAACCTGTAATTTATTACAACAACATAAATAAGAATAAAGTTACCACAAAATAGAAAATTTTTTTATTTTTCACTACCATCAAATTGAACAATAAAATTTGTATATTCAGAAAAAACTCATTTTGAATATTTATAATAACCTGTAATCTATTATAATAACATAAATCACAATAAAATTTCCACAAAATAGTCAATTTCCCATACTCAAAAAAGTATAATTCAAGACTCATTTCAATAACATGTAATTCAACAAACACCATAAATACTGGTTCAAAATTTTTCATATTCGTAAAAATTTCAATGATTCATTTTTTAATACGGATTACGGTTATATTTTATGTATAATAAAATGCCCTGGAAAAATAAAGTAAAAAAACCAGGCATACACTACTATTGCTAGTCATTCATTTTTTTAAACCAAAGAAGTCTGGTCGGGGTAAGAAGGGTAAGTAACTTGACCTCGCATTACCGCAAAAAGTTTCTAGAATCATAAAACCATGGCGAAGCGTTGGCTCACTCTTTCGGCATCCGGGTACTCATTATCTTTTCACTTTTACGTATTTTTTATGTATTTCAGTACACGCACGTGCATACTGCATTTATGAAAAACAATTGTATTGCAACTAAATGAAAGAACTTATAAAATAATTCTTATATATTGAATATGTAGTATTAAATACAGCATTCTTTTACTTTTACCTTTGAAAATTACGTTGTAAATACAATTATAATCAACAGTTATCACATGTGCTTCGATATCATTTAAGGCAACACTTATTTTTTAATATTTACATATTATTTTCAAAATTTCCGCAATTTTTGGGTTTTTGAAACTGTTTACAAAGTCAAAGTTGTCAACATGATCGACATTTGCAACCGTTACTCGGAATTTCCGAATTTTTCAAAATTCTACGAATTTTCGTGAACTGGAATTAATTGAAAAAGTCAACAAATATGGAAATTCAGGAATTGTCCAGAACTATAGAAAACTTTTTCAGTGTATTCAAGTTTTTGACATTCTCACGATTTTAAAAAACAACACAATTTCATAAATGTTAAAATAACTTGATATTTCTAAATCCATCGAAATTTTTTTCATTTCAAAAATCTTCAGAATTATCAGCATTTTCGGAATTATTAAAAATAGCAAAATATTTCATTTCAAAAATCTTCAGAATTATCAGCATTTTCGGAATTATTAAAAATAGCAAAATAAATAAAATTACAATTTGTTTATGAATAACAATTTATAACTATGTAACTTTTGAAAATTGACAAATATTCTCAAATTTTGAGAATGATGTAAATAATTGTAGGATTATTGGAAATTCAAGAATTTTTTAAATTCACGCAATTTTTGTAATGTTTGAAACTATTAAAATTTACAACATTTTCAAAACTGTCAAGTCAGAAAAATTACCATTTTTTGGAATTCATGAAATTATTTGCGAAGATCCGAAAAATTTGGAACATTTTTGTAATCATCGACATAATTAATTCCTCCACAATTTTCCTAATTTCAACAAATATTGTAATTCTGGAAAATCAGAAAATTCAAAAAGTTATGAAGCTTAGAAT
>JAPYZK010002121.1:0-15062 GCA_030522785.1 Platygaster equestris | reverse complement strand
ATTCGAACATTCAAATCTAGAATTTTCAAGAATATGAATCGTGAAAATTACGATAATATTATAGTTTTGATCTCAATTTTTACCAAATTTTCTAATCTTCGAAAACATAAATATTAAAAAGTTTTCCAACTTAAAATGTGTTTTATCTCAAAATGTTGAAAATTCGAATTGATTATTATTATGTATCGAATGTTATATCGTCATAAAATGTTAGATTCATAAAGATTCTAAATTATCTTCATTCCAAAATTCAAACTCCAAATGGACCGGAATTTCTTTTTCTCAGCAAATTATTTTGAAGTTTAAATCTTCTGAATTTTTCGGACAAAATCACTCAAATTCTCTGGATTTCAAAATTTCAAAAATTTCAAGTCTAAAATCAAAAACTTGGAATTTCGGAGATTTCAGATTATAGGTACAAATTCTGAAATTCGAAAGTGTAATTTTTCAAACCTTCTCCTTTTTTCAAATATGATTACATTACACAAAAACTAAAGAATCGATAAGTTAATACATTCCAAAACTAGAATCCATCAATTAAAATACTAAAATGAGAAAATATACACATAAATGGTATCAAACTATGAAATTTCACACTTCAAAAAATAGAAAATTATGTTTTTAGAATTTCCGCAGTTCATAAACTCAGAACGTGCCTATGAAGCTTTTCAATCCAAAAATATTTTTTCATATTTCCAGACTTCTAAACTTCAAAACTGCAAAATTTCCAAACTTTGAAAATATCCAGAACTTCAAAAATTAAAAAAAAAAAACAAAAAAAAAACATGTTTTTCGGAAGTATAATTCGAACATTTCGTCATTCTCGTATTAGATTGAATAAAATCAATTAATAGATTGAAGCTAGATTGAAAATGTTTAATTTTGACGTAACAAAAACTTTCTGATTCTGAATTGTAAAGTAAGTTTAAATCTGTAAATTCAGTCTTACTTATATCATACTAATAAATTATCGTTATTCGCTTTTTCAAAAATTAAGTCGAGAAAACAAAGCCCCCCCCCCCCAGGATTGAATACTAAATCCACTACTGCCAATCCATATTATTTCAGAGGTCGTTTTGAGTCGTTCAAAATAAAAAATAAAACCAATTTAGAAAAACATTAAAAAATATCCTGACGTATACCAAATTCACTTAATTTTTCGTATGAAATGGGTTTTATTTATTTGCTAATGAACTTGCGAACTGGAGTGAAAAGAATCTTCTAATTAGCTCAAAATTTATAGGATATTCTTGCAAATTCCGCATTCCCTTGTTTTATCACTTCGTGCACGTAACATCGCTCGGTTCATCGATAAACCTGGCCCGCCTTTCTCTTTGCAATTTGTTGGAAACGCAGATTGCACCTGCATGCTCTATTACCGTGCAGCGTTCGTCTGTGCCCAACGCAACCTCATACTTCTCGTGATGGAGGCGTCCCTATTATAAGTTGCGAACAAACTTTACTTATACGTTCGCGCGAGTACTGCTAGATATAGCTCTCTATCTCCACCCCCTTCGCCACACCACCCCGCCTCACCCCCCGGTCTCATCCTTCAACCCTTTCTCATTATACTTACCTTAAACGAACGCGTTCTATACATCTTCCATGCAACTTTGGCACGGCCCAAGAAATAGACGTATAGACAAGTATCCAGTAACTTGATTATTTACGATATTGAATATGGATCGGAAATTATAATGAGATAAGGGATAATTCAATCATTAAGCGATAACTCGAAGGTTGTAAATACTTTGAATTCTATAGCTTGTAGGGGTTAAGGGGAATTTGCAAAAGAAATTGTTGGAGAAAAAATTTTCTAGGGCCTAGAGAAATTTTCCAAAATGCTGAATCAGGAAAAATTTCAGAGATTTCTGATGATATTTTGAAATACTCGTGCATTTACGAAAAGTTCGAAAAATTATCCCAAAAATTTTCTGAACGAAAGAAATTATACGTAATACTTAGGGATTTGTGAAAATTCTTATCAGAAGTAGATAAGAGGAATTTTACGAAATTGTTTATAAGTGTTCCTAATTTTGTAATGTCGTAAAAAATTTTTGCTGATGATTTGAGTAAGTAATTTCACAAGAGGTCAGATGTCATCCAGTTTGTTTAAAACTTTGAGATTTTTTTAAAAATATTCTTAAAATATTCTGAAATACTCGAGAATCGATTAGTACTGCTGGAAATATCTGGAAAATTGTTATATTTTCGATAACTTCCACAAAATTCAAAATTATACTCTAAAATTTTTGGCAATGATGCTCAAATAGCAAGGATACGTGAGAGATGCAAGATTTTCGAAAATTTCGAAATATATGAAAAATGTATATGGATGAAAATCGCTGTAAATACTTAAATTTGAAGAACTGTTAAAGTCTATGATATTAATTCTATAGTTTGATACTAAAAAAAAAAAAATACCCGGAACCGATGTTGAAAATTATGAAAATCATCGAAAATTGTGAGAGACATAAAATGAAATTGTTCTCAAATTCTCAAAAGCTTCCAAAATTGTTCCAAAATTTCAAAACTACTGAAATTTAAAGAACTATAATAATATTACTAGAAATTTTCGAAAATATCACTGAACTATACCAATGATTTTTGGAAAGAAATTTAATCGTCTTCACAAATTCGAAAACTTCACAGCTTCAAAACTTTGGAATGCTTGCAAACTACGATATTCATCCAAATAGGTAAAACTTGAAAATCACGAATATTTGAAAATTCTTAAATTTATAAGCTTCAAAATTTTCCGAATTCCTAGAATTTATCAACTTTGGAACCTCAAAAATTTTGAAAACTTAGAAATAATTCAAAACTCTGAAAAACTTCGAAATTTGCAAACTTCGATATTCATCCAAATAGATAAAACTTGAAAATCACAAATGTTCGAAAGTTCTGAAATTTCAAGGCTTCAAAACTTCTCAAATTTCTAGAATTGAACAATTTTAAAACTTTCAAATTCTTTGAAACTTTCAAATTATTCAAAACTCTCAAAAACTTCGAAATTTGCGAACTTACGAAATTTCCAAAGTTCCGAAAGTTTCGAAACTGCAAAATTCCAAGAATTCCCAACTTTAATACGCCTAGAAACTTCCAAATTTATTTAAATTATTCAGAAAGAGATAAAATCTCTACAACCCTAAAAAAATTAAATTGTCAGTAATGATAAAAAGTTTCAGATTATTACTCAACAATTTCCAAAACATCCAATAACCCTTCAAACTCCATTAAGAACCTAATGACTATGAAAATATCCAATTCACAATCCACCAACCCAAATCAATCAACCAACCCCAAAATAAAATCATCACCTCCTAATCGAATCCATAATGACTTGCCCAAAAGCTTCCCAACAACAATCATCCTCATTTCCATCTTTTTTCACGAGCCCTAAAACGCGTTGACGAGTGAAATATGTAATGGCAAAACTCGCCGGGAAGGGTCGCAGTTAATTCCTTCGCGCGGGTTTCTTTTGCGGAAGATCGAACTCTGGCGAAGCGAGAATTAATTCCGGTGACCAGTGGTCAGAGCGCGTCAGAGCTACCGGTTCTAAGGGTGCCACAGTGCCTCCGGGCGCGTTCCTGTTTGCCTCTCGCTCTTTTGTCGAGACGAACGCAGAAGGCATCTTGCCTGGTTTAATGAGACGGCGAATAATTGCTTATTAATGATCGGCTGACCGCACGCGAGACATTGTTGCGCGCGCTAGCGGCGGTCTAATGATTACTGCCCGTGAATGGATCGGTGACCACCGGTCAGTTCTTAATAAAAGATCTTTCAGCGCTTTTTTTCGGCATTCTTCCGGCGAATGATGAAGACATAATTGAAGGGTGGAAATCCGAACCGGACAGATCGTGTGGATTTTTGAGGGTATCGTGGTATGGAAACATTCAAATATTCTAATATCAGAGTTTGGGCTTTTTTGGTTTTGAAATTCAATGACTTTTCCAGGTTTTCTGGGACATAGGTGTCATTTTTTTAGGTCAACTTATTGATGTTCGACCAGTTTTTTGGTTGTTTATAGGAAACAAGATTTCTTCAACATGATTTTTCGGAACATCAAAATTCCAACATTTTAAAAACTAGGGAATACCAAATTTTTATGTATGTATCAAATCCAAAGCTTGAAAATTTATCAGTTTCAGAACTTTCGTGAGTTCCGAAACTTTAGAAATTTCGAAAATTCGGAGCTTTGAAACTTTAGAATTTCGGAAAGGCAAAACAAAATACCCTCAAAATTGCAGGACACTCGAGGGCATTACATTTGACTTCATGATTCCAAGTTTTCCAGGTGTATTATAACGCTGATTATAATATTATCAGAATATTAGAAAATCATTACATGGAACTAATTATAAATCGTGAAATATAAAGACTATACAGTCAATTATGAAAACAATTACCAGACGAAATTCAAGAAAACTGAAGAAGAACTTGGATTATGTGAAAAAATCGAGCATGAACCGTAATCATCAAATGATGACAGACAATATATTGACAACCAATCATGAAAATTCCAATCTATTCTACATGCGAAAAACATCACATTTTCGAAAAATACTACGTTCCAATTCAAATTTCCAAAAAAGTACTCCCAATTTCTAAATATACTTCATATTGCTAACAAATTTATTCGAATTTCGACCAAACTTATCAAACAACTCAAAAAAAAACTCACAGAAAAGTCGATTTGGTATAGCCAAATAAACGTTTGGTAAAAATAGAACGCAACAAATTTTTCATTTGACTGTATCAAATTTTGGTCAAGTGTACCAAATTTGACTTGAGCTAAAATGATTATTTGAGTATATGTACGGAAACAAAAATTCATCTTAGCTCAAGTCAAATTTGGTACAGCTAACCAAAATTTGTGACAATCAAATGAAAAATTTCTTGAGTCCTATTTTTATCAAATGTTTATTTGGCTGTACCAAATCGACTTTAGTGTGTCGCTCCAACTTTCATCGTATGCAATAAATAGCAAAAACCTCAACCCCCTCTCCCATAAATCCTGCATGTTTCCAAAAACTCGTCTTTTTCCCCCGCTGTACTCCGCGAGGACATCTGAATAGGGAAGTAAATTTCGAGCGTTTGTTCTCCCCGAATTTATCTAGAATATCGCGCGCGCATCTGCCGCCAGCCGGACCTCGCGCTGTCCGAAAATATTCAAAAACTCGTCCAACTGGACGCTACACCCTCTTTGAATTTTATCAAAAAGAAAACTGGTCGCAATATCGAGCGTGGGCAAGTCCTGGGACTCCTTTTATTCCCGACCTGCATTCAAACGTTCGCCTCTTTTATTTTCGTCGAAGATGGCCCGAAAGTGGGTCAGATTTACCCGCACGCCGGAAAAACAGGTTTTTCGCTTCCTGAAATGCTACAAAATGTACGAGTTGACCTCTTTGTACTGGTCAATCTCTCGTCTTGTTCAACTGGTTTGGGCCCAGTTCTGGTCACTCGTGGGAAAAGAAGAAGGGATGAAATGTCCGAGTCGATCGAGTTCTCCGGTGCCTTTTTAGTTTGGTCATGATTTTCGTTCGCGTTGCTTCGTCAAATGTTTATCTCGTGTCAAGGGGCAGTTAGAATTGTTTGGCTTGATTTTTGGAAAATTTGATGACGACTCGAAAGCCACTTCAAAAAAAGTTTGAAATGTAGGGATGCTGAAAATGGAAGCAATGTGAGTTTGAATTTAGGAGAACAATCGCATACGGCACTCTTTGAAATTTGTTCAATTCAAAATTTGAACGTTTTTGGTTCAATGAAAAAAGCCTGTAAAGTTCTAGGAATTTCGAATACGTTGATTTCATTCGGATTTTATTGAATTTTGTGCAAGGGTTGAAAGTGGCTCGAGTAATGATCAAATTTTTTCAAATGTGTAAGTTTCTTACGAAGTGGATTTTCAGTGTCCATTGTTTCAAAGTTTTGGAAGGTTTTTGTGTATTGTGCTTGTGTATGCGCGTATTTTGTTATTTATTGGGTGGGTTTTTTATTGTGGGTAACGGAACTTTTTCTATTCCGATTTGCAGGGTGCCTAACGAGACACTGAGGAATGATTCGAGTATACTTTTTAGATTTTCCGAAGATTATGGAAATTGAGAAGTAAACCTGCATGTAGGAAATTAAATTCGAAAGTTTAGAGGTTCGAAATCAGAGATGGGAACTATGACAAGGCCTAAATATTGACGAAAAAAAACTGACGAATCGACCAGAAAAACGAGTTAACGCGTTTTGAAACTGATGATTATTAACAACCTGAGAAAAAAAAGACAACTTTACGTGAAAACCAAGTATCTGTACGTGACGTTCAAAATTTGCAGAATCTACAAAAAAAGACCAGACACCCAAAAATTCAAAAAATGTCAGAATTCGAGTCGGAATAGAAGTCAACTCAAAACATTGATAAAAATTCAGAATTCACTGTTGAAAATTAGAGAAATCTTCGAACAGAATCGGCTGACTGATAGATTCTGGATCTCCACATAAGTTTGGAGCTCTCCTGGAATGAAAGATTCTTATCATTTCCAGATTTTCGGTATCTGCCTGAGACTCTGGATACAGGTTTTATATTGAAACAAAAATCCAATCGCCCTTTTTTTCTAATTTTGAATTTTATTAGATAAGAAAAAAATTAAAATTAGAAAACTTCTATTTTTCTTCTGAATAAAAAAAGGAATATACGAGAGTTTTTTCTATAGCATTCCTGTTTATACCCATTTTCACGTAATTTTATCGAGTTCATTAACCTCTGTTAATTACTAGTATTTTTCTCTTTTGAAGATCTTCTTCCTCCGATTTGATGAATAAAATGAGAAATTCGATTCGTTGGTTGAGGAAGAGCGATGAGTCGTACGATTAGTGATAAGTTTTCGTACGAGTAATGATTTTCGTGACGGAGAAGGTAACTTTTGCGGGCTCGGAATAGCGATTCATAATGAGGAGCCGCGCAGAGAACGTCAGGTTTTCCAAGTTTGCACCCCTTAATGAAACTCAGTCGAGGGCGGAGTCCCGCGCGAGCGGCCATGCTGCTTGCTCTGTGTCTTACCACCCTTATTTCTTGAGATGTATCGTGCACGGTGAAAAACAGTTACTCGAAATTCTCATTTTTTTCCCACAAAAAATGGAAAAAAATTCATCAACTCAGTACATTCTTCAGGGTCTGAAGAAGTTGGAGAGATTCCGAACCAGTTCAATAAAGTTCAAATTTTCAAGAGTTTCCAATTTTTCTATATCAATTCAAATCTTTCAAAAAAATAAAAAAAAGTAAAAAGTTGAAAAATCTTTCATCACTATTCAACAATTTTCCGGAACGTCTCGAAATCGAAAAAAAAAATGCTCTAAATCCTGTCCATCCATGCTATCCTCATCGGAAATCCACCCAACCAGAAACCTCAAAATTCGCCCATAAAATTCCAAAAGCTCCACAAAGCGGTAAAAAACAGTTACTCGAAATTCTCATTCTCTTTTCGCAAAAAAACAAAAAAAATTCATCAACTCAGTACATTCTTCAGAGTCTGAGGAAGTTGGAGAGATCCCGAATCAGTTCAAAAAAGTTCAAATTTTCAAGACTTTCCAATTCTTCAATACCAATTCAAAACTCCATTGAAAAAAAAAAAAAAGAACAAAGTTGAAAAACCTCTCATCACTATACAACAAAATTCCGGAAAGACTGGAAATCGAGAAAAACATGCTCCCCATCCTGTCCAGCTACCCTACCCTCATCGGAAATCCACCCAGCCTGAAACCTCAAAATTCGCCCATAAAATTCCAAAAGCCCCGCAAAGCGAACTCGTTATCGCTAAATTATAAATTTCTCCCCTGTTCCCTCGCCGTAACGACCAGTATTAAGAAATCTCTGCGGACGCTTGGCGGTCGGCCAAGCATCCCCCGAAAAAGCGTTCTTCTTCTTTCCGCGTTTTCGCCGTCTCGAGTTGGCCGCAAAACCCGGTAACTCGCACATTCACCGGGCGAAACGCTTCGATGTACAAAGTTATAGCTCCCGGCCCTTTCATTTGTAAACGAAATTACAGAATAAGGTTGGTTAGGTGCGAGGGGAACATAGAAAGAGGAATGAGAAGCTGCGAAGGAGACGCCGGAAAAGGAAGAGGAGCTGATCCGGGACACGCTGAAGGTGCTGGTGACTGGTACAGCAAGTACGTCGATGCAAGGGCAGGGGGAGGGCTCTTTCTAGCAAACGGCTCAAAGGAAATTAAGGAGCATTCACTACTCGACGAGGAGCAGCTCGAGCTTCAGCATCCACAGAGAAATATCATCCCCGCAGCGCGAGAGAAAGAGGCAGCAGCGTCAAGAAATTCGTACAAAGCGAAAGACAGAGCTGACGAAACTCGTGGCGAAGTCTTTAAGGACTTCGCCAGATAAGAACAAGTTTTGGGGAGATTTCGATCAGTTTTGGTGATTTTTGATGTAGGGGTGGAATTGTTTGGATTTCTTGTTGAGTTTGGAGAAGGTGCGAATACGGACTGGGAATTCGGATGATCTTGAAAGAGATTTTCGAGACAGTTGAAAAATTGAGGATTTATGGAATTGGAATTGAAAATTGAGGACTGATACCTTTGATAATCAATGGAATGGATTTTCCATGGGTTTTATGATAAATTTTATGATGTTTTTGATTTCCCATTCAATTTTTTGCAAATAAATGTTTTTTGCGAGAAAAAAATCCACCGAGCCGGGAATCGAACCCAGGACCTCCCAGTATGATATCCATGATATCTTTGAATTCAATAATCCACCAGTTCGGTTTTAGGGACTGAAAATTTAGGAACTTGGAAACTTGTGTAGACCCAAGTATGAGTTATTTGGAATTGAAGAATTTTGAGATAATTTTGATTCCAATTGGAATGAGTTCTCGGATTCTCGAACTTTGATGAAGAACGAAGCGAATTTGTATTTTCAAATAATTTTTACGGTGTCGTAAGTCGAGAGTGTGTCAATTGTCACGATTGAAAATTTGAGATCTTCAGATTCAAATCGCACTGTTTTCTATTTAGAATTAAAGTTCTCAAAATTGGAACATTGAGTTCAAAAATGTGTAGTACTGTAAACTTAACGTTCGATGTCTGAATAGATATTTTGGGATCTTGACACGTAAAAGTGGAAATTACGATTAAAATTTCAAACCTCTAAATTTTCATAAAATAATATCAAATTTGATATTTTTAAGTTTCATAGTGTTGGGATTTCCGAGAATGTATAAACCCTGATAATTAAAAGTAAAATTATTTTCAACTAAAATCATACTCTAAAAACTCCCATACGAAAAAACTGATTAAAAATCGAAAATATAACTCACAGTAAGTATAACGAAATATTGAAGAGTAATAATTTTTAAAATTACGTCAAGAAAAAAAATGTGTAGTATAAAAAAGTGAAAGCCGGAAATCTGGAAACTTGTAACATTCGGAATTTCAAACATTGAACATTTCATATTTTACATATAATTTAGGAGTTCGAAAGTTTCATTCCAAAAGAGATACGAATGTAGTTACCAAAATTTCGCAATGCCAAAACGTCAAAATCTAGAACTGAGACAAATTAAAAATTCAAACTCTGCAGCTAATGGACTACAAATTACATCAAAATTTCCGTTTTCTGAAAATTCGAATACACGAAAACTGCGAAAAAATCATGAATATCACAATCAAAATGACAAATAAATGCACAGAAAAGTTGGTTTGCAACAGCCAACCAAACATTGGTAGATATTCAGCCAACCAATTTTTTATCTGTGCGTATCAAATTTTGACTAGCTGTAGCAAATTTTTATTTAGCTGAAACGCATTTTTGGTCGCTGGTAATAAAATTTGGTTCTCTCTATCAAACTTTTTGGTTGGTTAAATATCTACCAAATGTTTGGTTAGCTGTACCAAACGACTTTTCAGTGTGATTTTCGAATTTAAAGATCATCAAGTAGGAGAACTAATAAATACGTTCGATTTCTGCTTTTTCCCCCAAAATATTTCACCAAAATCAGCGCCTACACGGTCAACCCAACAAAATTATCCCCCCGATCGCAAAATCCCTCAAGTACCCAAGACACCACTTCACATCCCCGAAAAACACCCTCGCAGCCCAAAGTCGCGTCTTCCTTTCCGTCCCCGAAAATTCCCGAAAGCAAGGCTCAAAACAGCCCTGACACCGCCAAAGGCCGAGCTCTCTCCTCTTCCTCCTCCTCCCTTTCGCCTCGCAGCTTTTAGCTCGTACTAGCTTTTGTCTTCGCATTGATTTCTGGGGCCAACTTCGCTTCGTTGCCGGCGTCGTTGAATTATAATCGCGAAACACCCAACTAAAGTTGCAGACAAAAGCCTCCCCCTCCCGCGCCCACCTCGCTGCCTCGAAGCTCGATTGGACTTTGCCGAAGCAAAAGGAGGCCGGATAATCCGGCTTTCTTGAGTCCCCGAAAAGACTTTCTTGCGCGACTCCCTCGAATAAATGAAAGCCGCAGTCGCAAGAACAGGCGGCACCGGCATATAAATTCTCTCGCTTCGTAATTTCAAACTCAAACAGCACCACCACCCCTCGGATCCCGCAAGCTCCCGAGCTTGCACCGCTCGGGAAGAAAGAGGGATCTCCCGGAGGCTGAGATTTCGGGAGTTATTTTCAATTACCCGGGACGTATTTCACGCGGGCAATTACGGAGGGGGTGTAGGAAAAGGGGAAGAAAATGGTGACGATTCTGGGCTGTAGTTCATTGGTAATCCTGCAGGCTCGAGGATGCAGTTGGACGATTTGTGGTGCTGCTGCGAAGCATAGTTTTCGGGAAAGTTAAGAATGGAAATAAAATGAAGTTTACGAGCATTACGAGAGATTTGATATAGATTTTGTGAGTATTACGTTTTCTTTTGTTCTGATTACTTGGTAACATATTGAGAACAGGCCTTTCAAACATTGGAAAATTTTGAAAATATCTGGGAAAGAGAGAAGGAACACGAAATCTTTGACTGAATATAGCTTTTTTCTAAAAAATACCCTTGAGTGTAAAAAGACAAGACAAAACTCAGTGAACCAGTGAGTTCACAATGAGCTCATAGTGAGTTGGAAATTTCTGCCTTTAAGTGAAATGAAAGTGAGCTCACTGTGAACTCACATGTGACCTCGCTGTGAGCTCATTATGAGCTCACTCAAAAATTTTCCTTTTTTTTACAAAGTAAAAAAATTGTTCAAACAATGCCAAAATTTCCAAAAATGCTATGATTTCATAATTGATCTTTATTCACAAGATTCACTAAATTCTTGGAATTTCCGAATTTTTAAGCAACTTCGGTAGACTTGAATTTTCAAAATTTTCAGAAGTTTTGAAATATCCTGAAATCCTTCGAGTATTTTAAATTTTTGGGATGTTCAGAATTCTCAGAATTCGCAAATTTGTTTGGATGATATGAATTTCTAAAATACTCGGAATTTTCGAATTTCCCAATGTATCAAATTTTCGAAATGCCCAGAATGTTTGGAATTAGTTCGAGATACTGAAAATCGAGTGATTACTGAAATTTACAAAATTTTCATACTTATTAGTTTATATATATCATAGAAATTTCAACATTACTGAATTCGTCTAAAAAGTTTTCTAGAAAACTTTAAAAATCACCGACGAAAAAAACGATAGTAAATACAATTCCGCAACATCGTAAAAAGAAGTTTCTTTTGTGAGCTCACAGTGAGTTTAAATGTAAGCTCACAGTGAGCTCATTTTTACCTCACCTAAATGCGGAAATTTCCAACTCAACGGTTCACTGGGAAAACATACAAAATCTTCACGTTTTCTCAGAAAAATTACAGAAATATTGCTCGCCAGTAATGATATCCCCCGAAAAAACTCAAATAGTCGAAAATAATTAATCATTCTTATAAAGTTACCCAGAAATTGACAACTATTAGATCATCGCAATCATGAAAATGAAAAACAAAAATCGAAGAAAAGAATCAAAGAAAGAGATACGAATATCTTAAAAAATTTTTCTCTCCTCACAAGTTCCACAACTCCACACAAAAGACGTCCAAAAAACGTCCCCCTCCAACTTGCCAACCTTTTCCCCACACTTTACCAAAATTCCAGCCAAATCCAACAATGTACCCCCAAAAGTCCCACAAAATGCAAAAAAGCTCCCTCACCCACAAAACCCCCCGCAGCTCATCCACGAAACCCAAGACGACCGAGCCGAAAAAAAGGCCCGACGTAAGAAAGCAGCCCAGCTCGCGAAAGCTCGCATTGTGCGAGCTTTCGCGCACACGAAGCGTCTCTCGTTCTGTTTCGCTATTTGCGAGAGACATCTCGCCCCAGGGCGCGCTCGGGCTCAGCCAATGAAAGCGCGAGAGGCGAGCTTTTACGGCGTTCTTACGACAGGGGTGGCGGGATGAGTCGGGGGGAAAAAGGGAGAGTTTAGTCGACGGCACTGCCGCCTCGTTCTTATTGTTTCGAACCCCTTCTCCCTCTTACTGCGACTCGCCCCTTTTCCTCGGCCAAGCTAACCCCCTTTTGCTACGTGCCGCGCGGGGCTCTCTGTGCTTAGAATTTTAATGGGGCCGACGGCTTAGAAATTGTCGGAGGAATTAGATTTTCGTACGAGATTAGGCGCCTTTCTCAACTGAAAGAGGGAAAGAGAGAGAGAGAGGAGGGAAACCCCTTCGTAAACGAATTGACGTGTATTCGGGCAAAGTTGCACGAGCTTTCTTCGAGAAAGGGAAAAGCCCGTTGCAACGGCTTCCAGGTTGCTTCGCGTGCACAATTACCGGGGGGCTGGGAGGGCGGGACGGGGTGGTAGCGGGAATGAAATTTCGTCTTGTGCTGCAGCGAACGGGCAAAGTGTGCGCGGCGCCCTCCTCTCACTTCACGAGGTTCCGCTCGACCTGGAGAATTGAGTTTCGTCGCGAGAGGCAGAGAAGGTTGATAACGCGGGCCGAGGGGGGGAGGTGGGGGAGAGGACGCTGTAACAGTGTTATTGCCAATAATGGCATGACTAGACGCCCGTGTCGTCGGCTGATCGAGAAATTGATTTACCCGGGTTCGGCAAAAAACAAGGAGAAACAATGACGAAAGAGGGAGAGGGTAGTTGTGAGATTTTTTTCTCAGGGGGGAGGGTGGGTCGAGGGAAGAGGTTGACGATTCTCGAAACTTTCTTAAGACACCAAGCGAGGGGCGATTCACTCTGGGAGTCAACTTGAGAGTCAAACTGGGAGTCATGATTCCTTTGACTCCCATTGACTCCCATAGTGGGAGTCACGGACAGGACCGTCCCTAGTTTTTGCGGGGCCTGAGGCGAAGATTTTAGCTGGGGTTCCTCAATTAAATGTTGTTGTGAATGATAAATTTTTTGAAAATCAGAAATTTTCGAGTGTTTCAGGTTCGTAAGACAATCCCTCGAAACCCGATTAATAAGGAGGCCCCCCAAAAACGCACCTTAGATCCCAGCATCCCCAAAGTCCTCCCCTAGACCTCCATCATTCTTCCAAAGCTTCCCTCCACCCCCACCCTCCCCAACCATCGACCCGCTCCCCCCATTTTTCCCCGAAAGCTCCGTCGTCTTGACGCGGCGCGGACCATCCATCCACCCCCGAGCACCAACCCCAACGCCCGCGCAAATATCGCCTTTCATATTCCTTCGAAGGAGCGGAAAATCGTTACGGTGCCTTTTGCGCGCGCGCTGCTTAAATACACCCATATATACATTTATGTACGTATATATGCGAGGGGTGCACGAGGACGTCTCTGTCGCTCCTGGCCCGTAAAGTGGGGTTCGCGGGGGACGTAAGTAAGTAAAGTCTCGCGCCCAGGCCTGGGCTCCCACCCCCCCCCCCCCTTCCCCCCGTTCCTCGAAAAATCTTGATTGCTTCAAAATAGTTCCCTACCCTCCCCCACCCAACACCCCCTTTTGCGCGGTGGTGCAGAAACTCGCGAGTCGGCGAAAGAGCCCGAGCGGGGGCTGCCGGCGTGTTTAAGAAACGAGGGGCGGGCAGGAAATTTCTAGAAACTTCAGGTTCTAGCAATTAACGTCAGAAATTAACGGCGGGAGCGCTTGCAGAAATTAGTCTCGGAAATTCTCGTAAAATTCCACCTCCTGCTTCTGGGACCCCCCGCCCCCGACCCCCGGTCCCCGCGGTAACTTTCCGGAAATTTTCATCAAGCCCGACAGTAATGGCGTCATCAGTCAGCGGCTCGCGGGTATTGCGGGGGCTGGGGGTGGTTTTCTTAAAGGCTTTGGGGCTGCAGAAATGAGGAATCGGGGTGGACAGTGTGCGATTTTGAGATACGGGGGGTAGGTTGAATGGTGGGTGATTCTTTGGTGTACATGTGGATGTGATAGAGAATTTTTTTTAGAGGGTTGTGAGACGAGGCGAAGCTGAGGACTTTGACTACAGGAGTTGGAAATGGTGGAATAGGGAATTTTCTCTTCTAACGGGATGATCGAAGTTCGTTTGGATTTATCAGCTTCTCGTCATTTTTGATTTCCAAGGCTACAGTAGTAGTATTTGACATGCCCATGATAATGTCTTGATATTTCAAAATGATTTTTGCAGATTCTTGCATTTCAACCTTCGATGGACTTATTGATATAAATCATACGATACAGTGGCGGATCCAAGGGGCAGGCTATGGGGGCTATAGAACCCCCCCCCCCTCTTACAAGACTCCCGAAAACCTAAATTTCTAAGACAAACGAGAGTGTATTTAAATTGAAAATGGAATTTTTCGGATTTTGAGTACTCAAAGTTGGCAATCTTCAATTATGAATTTTTGGAATTTTATTGTTTCAGTATAATGAAATGTATATAATGAATTCTAAAGTTTCAGAATGAAAAAAGGAGTTTAATATCGAAAATTTCGGAGGTAAATCTCGAACGTTTAGAAATATAATTTCCAAGGTTCCGAATTCTGAAATCACAAATCATGAATTCGAAGTTCGCAAAAATATTTGAAAGTTGCCGAATGTAAAAATTGTTTATACTTGATATTTCCAAAATCGAAATTCTTACATTTCACATGTAAAATGAAAGTATGGGGATTTGGAATTCTCGAAATAACAAATTCTAAATTATTCACA
>JAPYZK010002120.1:0-22224 GCA_030522785.1 Platygaster equestris | reverse complement strand
CTGTCCGAATACCTACAAATGGCCGACCAAGAACATTGTATCATATATCTATACATATATTTAATGGCGACGTTCAATTGGGGTCATCCCCACCTATCTTATCAGCTATCCAGTGTATATTACAGATCAGTGGATTACATACACCAGTGTACAGTAGTTGCTAGAAATATTTTTGACATCTGCGTACCATTTTACAACACAGAATTGCCGATAAAACACTCGAAAGTAAGTAAATCAACAATATCGATAGTATTTCGTTGACATCTGGACACAATGAAATTGCAAAAAAACGTGGCTAATTCTAACCTAAAAACTCTGCTGGCTTGACATTCAACGAAAAAGGTATTGTTGTACGTTTTGATCGAAAATTCGTAACCGAAAACATCGTGGAACATTTTCTGAATCAAGGTAGAGTATCATCCCGAAATCGAGGTTATGTTGTAAGTTTTCATATTCCCTAATTCGTTTTTCTCAGGATTTTCAATGTCTGTGGAAATTGATCGCCGATATTATTGTTGAAATATTTCTTGACAATTTTGAGTATCTGTTTTGGAAATTTTGACTTCACTTTACTGGAATTGAGTATGATTTAAAATGCTTTAATTGGAATCGATTCATTTTTTAAAAGTTATGTCGAGTTTAAATTTCAATTTATATACCCTACTTCTCCTAAAAAAATTTTGAATGGTAAAAATATGAAAAAAATTGTATCATAAATGATAATCAAAAAACCACAAAAAATGAAATAAACTTCAAACATTGCGCATCTTTTTTTATCCAATTCTCAAAATGTAAATTTCATTTCAGATTTCATAATGCGTATTTTTCGAAATACTTCATTTCTTTGATTTTTTCAGAAATGCCTGCAGTAACGTCTAGCTGGGCTGACGAAGTCGAGGCGTCGGATGCTCCGAAGATTGTGCCCCCTACCACAGAAAAATGCGAAAATGGTTTTAGGGAAATAACCGAGTACAAATTGAACGAGGACCAAAAACTGGAGAAAACCGTGCGGACGTACAGAATCGACAAATGCATCGTGTCCAAAACCATCGCTGCTCGAAAAGCATGGGCCAAATTTGGGGAATCTGTGGACGATCGACCTGGGCCGAATCCGGCTACCACCATCATTGCCGAAGAGGTCATGCTCCAGGTGACCTTGAACAAAGAGGAGGACAGCAAGAACACGGAAGAGAATGTCTTCAAAAATGTTTCTGGGAGCATCGTAAAATGTCGTAATTGTAACGGCGACCATTGGACTTCCAAGTGTCCTTACAGGGACACTGTTTTGGGTGGCGAAGGTGAATTTTGGGATTCAGAGGAATTTTGAAATTTATGGAGAAATTTATTATCTGATTGAAAATTTTGAAAATTTTTTCCAATTTGCAGTGAGATGATTTTTGATTTTTGTATTGAAATTGTAAGGTTTTTGAATTATGGAATTATTTCATTTTTGGTTTTTTAACAATTTTTGAATTTATATTTTTAAAATTTGAAATTTTGTAGTTGAAAATTTTTTTAATTTTGGAATTTGTGAATATTTGAATCTTTTAATTCTTCAATTTTGAGATGTAATTATTGTCTTTTTTTTAACTTCATCAAAGAATCATGAAATTTATTCGAAAATGAAAAAAGTTTCAGAATGATTTCAGATGGATTTTTTGGAAATTCATATTGAAATATGGGAGTACGTTGAAAAATGTTAAGAATGATGAAATTTTTTAAATTTTTTGTTTTCTACTCGGGTTAAATTCGAAAATTTCAACTTGTGAAAGTTTTTGAATGCAAAAATTTATTGAATTTGGAAATTTGTTAGTAGAAATTAAAAACCTTTGAACCTTCAGATCCTAAATTTTTTTTGAATTTGTAAATTATGGTGTTGAAGTTGTTTAATTTGAAAATTTTTAGATCTTTTAATTTGGACTGTTGAATTTTGAAACTTTTGATTTTAGGTATTTTGAAATTTTTATTTTTGTTTTACTAGTTTTGAGTTTTAACAATAAAATATCTTGAATTCGAAAATTTTCAAACAGTTGAATCCTTGATTTATTGAACTCTAAAATTGTTTTATTTTGGATTCTTCAGTTTAAGTTTTCTCATTGTGGAACTTGTACATTTTTGAATTTTGGATTTTTGTATATTTAACAGTTATGAATTTTGTCAAGTGTTTTCAACGAGTTTTAAAAAGGTTAAAATTTATGTCATTTTAAAATTCGTTTATTTCCAATTCTTTGATTTTCATATCTAATTTTCGAATTTGAAAGTTGTTGAATTCCGAAATGTGATGTTTTGAATGTAAAATTTGCTATTCTTTAATTTTTATAGTCGAAATAAAAATTTCAGAATGTTAGATTTTTCATTTTAAATTGTTTCTCAATTTTGAAATTTGTGAAGTTGACTTAATTTATAAACGATTTCTTATCAAATTTGGATTTAGATATTTCTGAACTCAACAATTATTCAAATTTCAGAGTTTTTAAGTTTCAAAATTTGTTTTCAGTTTTTAAGTATTGAGTATAAATTCAAAAATTTTCATATTTTCAAATTCTGTGTCTTCAATTTTTAAACTTAGGAATATTTGAAACTTAATACCAAATCTGAAATTTGTAAGCGTTCAAATTCAAAAATACTAAATTCATGAATTCTCAATTTGAAATTTCCAAAATTCGTAAGGTAAATTATTCATTCCAATATAATTTACGTTGTATTTTTTAATAATTTTCGAACTCAATTTTTTTGAAGTTTAATTAAACAATTTTGAAAATCTCAAATGTAAATGTCCAATTATTTGGATTTTCCCTCATTTGTCTATGTTTATATGATGATATACTATGATACTCAAATTTTGTATCTAAAAATATGATTATTTCTGAAACTTCCAATTTCATTATTGGCAAACATATTATATATGTATCATATACTATACAAAATCATCTAAAAATTTGTAAATATCACTATTTGAACATTACAAACATCTAAATTTGACTTCATTTAAAAAATGCGTAAATTTACAGGAATCAAAATTCCGGACGAGGCGAAATCTGGATCAGCAGCAGCAGCTCCGGAGGCGCCGAAAGCACCTGGTGGTGCCACCGGCAGTAAGTACGTGCCGCCGAGCATGCGCGAGGGCGGAAACCGGCAGGGCGACTCCATGCAAATGCAGCGTCGTGACGACACGACCGCGATCAGGATTTCCAATTTGCCTGAAACAATGACCGACGGAGATCTCGAGGACCTCTGCAAACCCTTCGGAGCAATCCATAAAGTTTTCTTAGCTAAAGAAAAATATTCGAATGCTTGCAAGGGCTTTGCCTACGTGCACTTCAAATTCAAAGGCGACGCTGCAAAAGCCATTAGTTGCATCAATGGATACGGTTACGATCATTTAATTTTGAGCGCTGATTGGTCCAAGCCAGCCCCAACTTCAAATCAGTGAATATGGTTTTTATATTGCCCTTGGTTGTAAGCGTCTGTATTTTATGATTTTTTTCCAATAAAGCGTTGGGATTTTGGGATTTTAGAAGTTTTTGTGATTTTTTTATTGTTAGTTTGTTTATTTGTTAAGTATAAGTAGAATATATATTTATTAGGTACTTGATTTATATCTTATTTGGTTATTTCGGCCATTTATTTGCGCCTGAAAAACTTGGAATTATTAGGACGTTTTGTTTCAACTTGAAAGAATGTTCGAACTAATTATTGATAAAATTTATTTAGTCTTTCAATCATTTATTTGCAAACTTTGCAGTTGAAAATAATCATGTTCCATTGAAAAAATACTATGTATTCTTGAATTATTCTCGTTATAATTGAAACCGATCTGAAAATGAAAAAAATCATCGAATGCCACGCTTGATGTGTCAACATCAATTTTTCAAGCTCTGCAGTGTTGTCAAGTAAGTATAATTTCCTCTAATTTCACAAAATCGAAAATTCAGACGAAAAAATTGGCTTCTAATTTTTGTTTCAAATTTGCCTCGATTTTTGACATTTTATAATATACCTCTTCCAAGCTTTTACGCTCCTGTTACAAGAATTAACCAACTTTTACAATCGCAAAAAATATAAAAAACAGAATATTACCTAAGAACGCTCCTGATACAAAGTGTCAAATTTTTCACGATTTCGTAAATTCTTGAGAAAGTAAATGAATACCTCCTATATGATCCAGACATAAAGTGACAAAATTTGTTCCATGTTTTTTCGTGAATTCTTGAGAAAATAAACGAATACCTCCTATGGAATCATGTGCTCCTGATGCAAATGTGATAAAATTTGGACGATTTTCTGAAAGTGTGGACGTCCATACGAATGCGCGCGCATGCGTAATCAACGATTACCTCTTCTGATTTCTGAACTCTGCTCTGCTCCTAGTATTTTCAAATTTGTTGAATTCTAAAATTCTAAAATTTGTTGAATTCGGCTCGCAACGAGATGTGATAGTCACGTTAGGGGCTGATCGAAAATTCTTTCCATTTGTTCAGGGCCGTATCTTGGATTTTTCAGGCCAGTGTCATAAATGTTATTGGATCGTTCATGGCCGTATCATGCATTTTCGGGGCCCGTGTAAAAACTCGTTTTTTCGTCCAGGGCTGTATTCCCGAATTTTGGGGTCCGTATCAAAAAAATGTTTCCAAATTTTAAGTAAATTGCAAAACTGAATGAATTCATGATAATTCGATTAAAACAGATACAAAATTGATAAGTTTATTCAAGGTTTTCTTTCAGAATGATAGTTTTTGCACTTACCTTTCAACTATTTTCGGAGAAATGTACTGGTTTAAAGTAATTATTGATTGCAATCGAAAATATGTATTTTCTGATAAGTACTTCTGTAAAATTAGAGTATATTATGTTCCAAAGGGCAACAAGTTTTTTGAACCAATGCGAGTTTATAATTCGAGGCGGAGCCGAGGAATATAATCTTATGAGTCCAACAAAAATTTTTGCCTTTCGGAACATACGATGCTTTATACACCGAAGGCAATGAAAGGTTTTTCGTGCCCGAGCAGGCCAATAAAAGACCATTTATTGCACTGAGGTGTATAAAATATATTCACACACCAAAAAGCGCCAAAACTCCGAAATAAAGAGAAAAGCACGATTTTTATTAAGAATCCACGCTTCACTCCACATGTACACGAAACAATCGTACATTTACATAATATGTACATCACCTCGCAGAACAAGCACCGTGTAAATACAATTTTTCTCGTGACATATAACGATTGCTTTTACAATAATTAATATATTAATTAAATATATATACATCTCAACGGCCTCGCTATACTACTTTACATAAACGATGACTTTTTAAATAAAAACTGTACGGGAAATTCAAAATATCTTTGCTGTTGGAATACTTTCTTGTCATGTTGCTTGAGCGTTTGCGTTTAGTGCTTTCCCGCTGGCTGAAACAAATTATACACAAAATATATTAGAAAATGGTATAGTAATACAAATTATGGTGGTAAAAATTGAACAATAATAATTATAATATTCATGGCGATAATATTTTACTTCGCATTAAAAAACAATTTTTTTGCTCAAATTAATGATTCGGAATCAAGAAAGAAAAATTTGAGCAAATTGAACAAATGCCTGAATTTATTGGTTTTTACCATATTTTGATTTATATATAATATACTTGAATTTCTGGCTAGGTAACATAAGTATTAAAATCTATAAATACACATTTTGAAGTATTTACGGTGAATGAATGAATGAAATAAAAATAAATTAATAATAAAATTTGATAAATAATAGATAATGGTTATAATACGTGAATACAAATTAAAAATTGTTAAATAAATAATTGCTATAATATAGTATAAATAATGAATATAAAATATTGCCTATACATGAATATAAGTATAATATCGCAACAAGTATAAATTAATAAATTAATTATAAACAATAAATTTTCACAAATAGTAAACATTAATGCAATAAATGACATCAGAATACATTATTAAATAAAATAAATTATAATCCTTTCAGTAAATTGAATTATTATTCCTATACATTACCCTGATGAAAAAAAGTGGTTAAACTAAAGGTTTTTCAAAAAAAACCGGGAATTCAAAATTTAAAGAATTTAAAAATGTTGAGTATTTCTATGAAATAATATTTGTGGGTTTCTCCAAAAATTTCTAAAATTGAGTTTTCCGGAAAGTTTAAAAATTTTGAGTGTTCCAAATGATTTAAAAATTTCAAGGTGTTTTAAAATTTTTAAAATGTGGGTTTTCTCAGAAATTCGAAATTTCGAAGTTTTTTGAAGAATTTGAAAATTGAGTTTCGGGAAACATTCAAATTATTTGAGTTTCTTGAAAAATTTGAAAATATGAAGCTTTCCGAGAAAATTAAAGAATTCCGTGTTTTACAAATGATTCAAACATTCCAAGTTTTCTTGAAAATTCGAAAATCATGGGTTTTCTGAAAAATTCAAAATTTTAAAGTTCTTCACAAGTTTCGAAAATTGTTAGTTTTGGGGAACACTCGAAATTAGTAAGTTTTTTGTAAAACATAAAAATCCAAAAAATTTTGTCAGAATTGGACAGTTTGGGTTTTCCGAAATTTTGAGGAATTAGAGTTTGCCGAAAAATTCGGAAAATGGAGTTTTTCAGAAAATATTGATATTTTGAGTTTTTCGAGAAATCTGAAAATTACAAGTTTTCCGAATGATATAAAAATTGTAAGTTCTTTGGAAATTTCAAAAATTGTCAGTTTTTAAGAACATCTGAAAATTTTTAGTTCTCGGAAAATGTTTAGAATTCGAAGTTTTTTGAAATATTTTGTGATTTGAAATTATTTAAGAAATTTGGGAATCTGAAATTTTATAGTGAAGATTGAAAGGTTCCAAGTTTTTCGGAAAAAAATGGAAAATTTGAAACTTTTAAAGATTTTGAGTTTTTCGAAAGATTGGGAAATTCCGATCTTTATGAAAATTTGGAAATATCGAGTTTTTTTTCGGAAAATTTGAATATTTCTAGTGTTTTGGAAATTTAAAAACTATTAAGTCATTTGAAAAATTTAATGACACATTTTTTATCAAAATTTCCAGTAAATTTTTTCAACTTCGAGGATTTTCCAAATCCAAACATTCTGAGAGATTTTGGAATTTCAAGAGATTCTGGATTTTCCAAAATTCCAAAATTGAGAATTTTTCTTTCGCAAGGGAATCCATGAACTACCGAACCGGTGGCAGAAGGTGTTGGACAATAACGGAGAATACTTTGATGATTGAAAGTGTATCGTTTGCTTTTTATAAATAAAGTTCAAAAATCGAAAAAAAAACGTGCATTTTTTTCACAGTCCCAATAATAAAAAAGGTTTAAAATTTCAAAAAACGACCACCTTCACACTCTTGAGGTTCCCTCGGCCGCCGAAGTTCCGAATGGAATCCATGAGTTGGTCCTTCGGGTCGGCCGGTGGGGGAGGCGAATTTTTCGGCCTCGCGGTAGCCTTTTTCAAGGTCACCCCCGTTATCGTGGGAAGAGCTGGCATCATCGGAGGAGCCGGCGGGGCGTCCTTGAGGGCCTCGCTCCTCGTCTGCGGAGGCAGCGACGTTCTCTGCTTGCTCCAAACTCCCTCGATTTTCCCCTCCTCGTAGGAAGGCGTCCTTTTCGAAAAAGGAGCCGGCGAGCCGATGAATCTGGTCCATGGCACTTGGTCTGGTTTCGGAGCGATCGAGTCGTAATTCGCGTACGTCAGAACGGCCGATTTTGGTCGCTCGGACCAACTGCTCAGGTGCACCGCCGGCGTTGCGGTGTTTGCTTTGTTCTCTGGCTTTTTGCGCAAAATTACGGGATCGTCTTTGGACGCGAGTTCTCGGGGAGTTGATCTGGAAAAATTAAGAAATTCAGGGTTTTTGCACGTTTATGACGATGGAATTGATAATTTGAAAGGGTTTTTGAGATGGGAAATAATATACTGTTTTTGTGAATTTTTTCCGGGATTGAGGGGAGGGGGAGGGGATTTTTTGAAAATCATCAAAAAACTACCAAAATTGCAAGCTTAAAAAATGTTGAAATTCGAAATTTTAGGAAATTAAAAACGTTTAAAATTTCGTAGGACGGAATTAATACGTAAAACGTAAAATACGATATTTTGAATGTCTTTAATTTACTAAAATGTTGAAATATTTCAATTTTAAGTTTATAATCTTTGATTCATTAAATTTCCGAAATTCGAAAATTCTTATTCCCGAATGACAAAATTTTCACAATTTTCGGAATTTCAGTTTCAATGATCAAACTCCAATGCAAATATATAAAACTGCGAACGTTTCTAAAATTACGAATTTTTATATTCTGAATCGTCTGATTCACCAGGTTTGAAAATTTGAAACAATTTGAAACTTGCAATTCTACAATTCTCAATTTTTCGAAAGTTTCGATCTAAATTTTCAAGTTTTTTTGAGTTAAAAATATGTGGAATTTAGACATTTTTGATGTAGGATCCATTGAAATTGGAAAATTTTCGAATCTGAATCTCAATATTCTCAATATCAAATTTTTGAGAATGTACAGAATTTCGGATTTCGAAAATTCTGAGTCTTGAAGGTCAAATTCGAAAATTCCAAGTTCTTAATGCACAAAATTTCTCAGATTTAAATATAAAACTCACGAAAATCACAAAACTCGTCAAATTTGTGAAATTATCAACTTATCTGAGACACCAAATTACAAATGTTTGAATTTTGAATTTCCGAAATTCCTAATATCCCAAGTCCTCTAATTTTCTAATATTCCGAGCGTAAAATTTACAATTCCGGAATTGCAATAAATTTCTAAAATTTTTCGAATTCCAACAACTGTCAAAATTTTAAATTTAAAATTTCACATTTTACATCTTCGGATTCTGGACTACCAAAAATCCCGAATGTCGATGTCTAAAAAAATCTAAAAATTGAAAAGTTTCCAAATTGCCGTCAAAAGTTGAAAGATATGAATAAAATACGTAAAAAACCCTAGAATAAGTTACAAAATATTATTGATGAGAAAAACACGAATTTGTGGCAACTCGGTTGGATTAAAAAAGTTCTTTGAAAATTCAGAAAAATTGAAAAAAAATTTTTTTTCGTAAAATTTCAAAAATCGTAAAATAATTACTGTCTTTCCACAGTGGTTGCGCCGCTTTTTTCCCTTGCGTCCGCCGGTTGTTGCGCATTCAACTTTGGCAAGATGCTTTTCAGAACCTGTATAAAACACACAACAAAAAATTTGCGGACACTAAATAAAACATTATCAAAATTCTCAATAAATATTAAAAAACGCTTGAAAATTATCAACCATTTCACTAAATTACCAAAATACTTCTATACTCCTAAAAGATGAAAATCACGTAGGTATTTTTATTTTCACGTAATTAAACAAAATCACGTCATTTTTGAATGGGTAATGAAACATTTAAAAAACAAAAAAAAAACGCTTAAAAAACATAAAAATTCACCAAATTTTCGAAATTCTTCAGTACTGTTGAAAAACATACGAAGAAAATTAGTGAAAAGTAAACTTTTACGTCAATGAAAAAAATTAGGTAATTTTTTAAATTACGTGATGAACCATTTTCAAAATTCTCAATACATATCAGAAAACGCTTGAAATTGTATTATATTTTCTGAAATTCCGAACATTTTTCAATACTTCTACAAAACATCCTTAACAAAAATTACGTAAAAATTTTGATATTTACGTATCTCTATCATTGAAAAAAATATAGTAATTTTTTAAAATTATGTAATAAAACAATTTCAAAATTCTCATTATTTATAAAAAAACGCTCAGAAATCATGTAAAATTTTCTCAAATTCCCAAAGTTTATCAATACTTCCAAATAACATACTTCGAAAATTAAGTACAAATTTTAATTTTCACGTATATAATTCGAAATAGTTACGTAATTTTTCGAAATACGTAATAAAACATTTTCAAAATTCTCAATACTATTCAAAAAACGTTCAAAAATTATATAAAATTTCCCTAAATTCCCAAAAGTCTTGAATATTTCCCAAAAACATAAAAAATTTTAATTTTTACGTATACAATCCAAAAAAATTACGTAATTTTTCAAATCACATAATTTCTTCCAAACTTCTCAACACATATAAAAAATCGCGTAAAAATCATATAAAATTCCCCAAATTCAATACTTGTCAAAAACACAAATAATTTTGCGAAAAATTCAATTTTCACGTATATTTATATATATGACTGAAAAAATATTACATAATTTTTCGAGCCTAAATAAAAAAGATGACTCCAATTTGATCAAAAATGATTAAACTTTTATCCAAACGAAAAAAAACCCAATTATTCAAAACTCTAAAACTTTCAAAATATCCAACCAAAAATCTCTTCACCTGCAAAGACTTCAACTCCTCCTGTTCGCAAATCTCGCCCTCTCCAACCATCTTTTTTTCCGCCTCCCTAACAATTTTCTCCTCAGCAAAAATGTTGATCTTTTTCGGCGGCGAATAAGTCGTAATTTTGAAATTCACCGCCGGCGCCGGTTTCGGCGCATCTTTCTGAACTTCCCCGGTCATTTTCCTGCTTTTCAAAAGTTCCTCGATCTCGGTTTCAAGAAGTTGATTTTCCCGTTCGATCACTTCTGGACTCGGCAAAAACACCGTAACTGTATTACTAGTGGAAAATTTTTCCTGCAGTTCCTTAACGACCTCTTTTTGCCCATTTTCCACACTTTTCCGATTTTCCGAAATTTCGCTTGAAACTTCCACGTCTTGAAATTCTTTAGGAGGGGACGGAATTTTTATCTCCGTCCAGTCGATGCAGGATAAATCGTCCTCCGCGTCGGTAGAATACATTTTTTCGGTAATTTTGGAAATATTTTCGTTTTCCCTAGAGTCTAAGCTTTCGGGACAAATTTCTTCTTCGGATCGATCTTGGTAATCCAAAAGGGTTTTAGAAACTCTGCGGAGCAGAAATTCCGTTCTTGCGGCGCCGTCGACAATATCTAGAAATCGGAGACTTTGTCATGGAATTTGGAGATGTTTATGTAAACATGATGCAAACATCGTGTAAACTGTTTACACGATTACGAATTTTTAAATATTTTAATGATAAGTTTATAATCTTTGATCCATTAAATTTCCGAAATTCGAAAATTTGTACTCCCGAATGGCCAAATTTTCACAATTTTCGAAATTTCAGTTTTTAATGACCAAACTCCAATGCAAATATATGAAAGTGCGATAGTTTATAAAATTACAAATTTTTATATTCTGAATCCTCTAATTCATCAGGTTTGAAAATTTAGAAGAATTTGAAACTTCCAATTCTAAAATTCTCGATTCCTCGAAAGTTTCGATCTCAATTTTCAAATTTTTTTGAGTTGAAAATATGTGGAATTTAGACATTTTCGATGTAGGATCCATTGAAATTGGAAAATTTTTAAATCTGAATCTCAATATTCTCAATATAAAATTTTTTAGGATGTACATAATTTCGGATTTTGAAAATTCTGAGTCTTGAATGTCAAATTCGACAATTCTGAATCTTGACGAATGTCAAATTTGAAAATTCCAAATTCTCAATGCAGAGAATTTCTTAAATTTGAATATAAAACTCATGAAAATCACAAAACTCGTCGAATTTGTGGAATTATCAACTCATCTGGGACACCAAATTTCAAATGTTCAAATTTTGAATTTACAAAATTCCTAATATCCCAAGTCCTCTAATTTTTCTAATTTTCTAATATTCCGAGCGTAAAATCTGCAATTCCAGAATCGCAATAAATTTCTAAAATTTTTCGAATTCCAAGAATTGGCAAAATTCCGAATGTTGAATTTACAAATAGTGTAAGATGTTCACACGATGTTTGGAGGAAGTTGATGTGAACTTTTTGGGGGTCTGGGAACTGTTTACATGAAATTTACATGAAGTTTACATGAAATTTACACATTTGACGTGATAATAACGTATATATGAAAAATTTTAAAATTATATGAACTGTTAGAAAAAGAGCTGAGTATGATTTTTTGAATGTTTTATTGGAAATAGATGAAAATTCGAATGGGTTAATGAATCCAAAATGAATAAATTTCAGAAGTCAGGCACCTTGTTAAATTTCGTTGAATCCCTCGAAATATTTGGACAAAACTGTTTGTTAGTGAAAAGTGGTACGTATATAAAAATGTCGGTTACGTAAGTGTCGAGGGGTGCAAAAAGGGACCCAAATATTGAGGCGCAAGCTGGGAATTACTACTAAATAATTATGCACTAAATAATTTCAGCAATCCGAAGCCAAAAAAATAATCGAGAGCATCAAAAAATCATTTTTAAAATAGTTCCTAAAATTCCAAGTACGCGATTTTTCAAATTTTGCTAAAAAATATCAACTTTTAGACTTTTTCGAAAATCCAGAAAATTAATCTTACGATTCGTCGTAGTTTGGTATTCCGTTTATTTTTTGACTTTGACCATTCTACAATAAATTCGTAATAAAATTACACAAAATAAAAAATACAGAAAAACAGAAAAAATAAAAAATAGATGGAAACACTACGAAAATTCGTCCGAAAAATGACAACAGTGGAAAAGTACACATTTTATACCGTTTAAATACGAAAAAATTGCTAAAATGCTCAAAATTCAAAACACATAAGAACAGAGAAAATCAAAAATCGTTAAAACTGCGAAAAAAATTCGTCCGAAAAATGACAACCATGAAAAAAGTGCACATTTTATACGCGAAAAATTGCTAAAGTGCCCAAACTACAAAAAAATTTTAAATACGTAAAAACATATAAAATCAGAGAAATCAGAGGTCGTTGAAAATACGACGAAAATTCGCCAGAAAAATGACAACAATGAGAAAAGTACACATTTTATACCGTTTAATACCCAACAAATTGCTAAAGTGCCCAAACTACACAAACTGCTCTTCTCTATTTTCCAAAATCCCATTAAGCCTCTCCAAAAACCGATTCCAATTCTCATTTGACTCCTGCCGACTAACCAAACCCGGTGGCGGAGGTTCCAAAATGCTCAATTTCCCCCCCTCCCTGCGATTACTCTTATCAATAATGGGCAACGAAGGCAACTTATCAATCTGTTCAAATTCCCCCACTCGAATATTTTCCGGTTTCGTGGAAATCGCGAAAATCTGCAGTTTGCTCAAAGGAGGAGGAAAAACATTTCCATTATCCGAATCAATTCTCGAATTTGGGGTACACTGTCCCAAAACCGGTTCAAAGTAATTTTTAACAATTTTGAAACTGCTCGAAGTCATTAAAGCGGATTTTTCATGATCGCTGATGATTTTGGTGTCCCTAAATCTGGAGTCATCTTGGAAACTGGAACTGTATTTCAGTTTTTTTCTCTTGATTCCGTCCTCGCAAATGTAGCTACTCGCGTTTTTTATAACTGGATTTTCGTAATTGGAGTTTTTCTCTTTGGTGAATTCTTCAGGAGGAAATTTAGGGTTTTGAGGTTCTGTAGTGTTTTTGTGAGCGGAATTGGAGGCGTTTTGGAGACTTATCTCTGTATCAGTTTTTTTGTATCTGTAAGAGTTTGTGCCAGGAATGGATTTAACAGAAAAGTATTGAGAAGGTCTTGATTTGTCGAGGGATTGTGCACGAGTTGGGACTGAAAATCTGGGGTGGTTACGTTCGAATGGCACATTTTCGGGACTGTGGGACGTTTTTTGGGACAGAGAATTTGATCTTTCCACAACATTTCGGGAGTTTTTGAAGTTGGGTTGCATTTTTGTTTCTGGTACACTTGTAAGATCTATCTTTGTGATGTCTGAGAAATTTTTGGGACAGTTTTGGGACAGTAATGATTCATCAGGAAAAAATTGACTGGAATTTATTGCAGTGTCTTTTGTACTCATAATTGCAAAATTATGGGATTTTCGAATTTTAGGGTAGTTTTTTCTGAATGGGACACTTTTGGGACAGATTGGGGACAGAGAATTTGATCTTTCCTCGATTTTCTGAGGTTTTTTGGAGTTTGTCCCCATTCCTGGTTCATTTATAGATTGCAGTTTTTCTTCTGGTAAAATTTTGTGACAGTTTTGGGACAGTATCGATTCTGCAGGAAAAAATTGCCTGGGACTCATTTCAATGTCTTTTGTATTTATAATTTCAAATCTATGAGATTTTCGAAGTTTGCGGTTGTTTGTTTCCAATGGGACATTTTTGAGACAGATTTGGGACAGAGGATTTGATATTTTCTTGATCTCGTGAGGTTGTTTGGAGTTGGATTCCATTTCTGGTTCGCTTCTAGGATATATATCTTCTTTTGGGACATTTTTGGGACGGCTGTGGGACAGAAAAGTTGAATTTCCCAAGCTGCATTTCCTCAAATTCGTTTCTGTGGAATCATTATCGCCAGAAAAAAGTCGACTAGAAACGTTTCCAGGGTCTCGCATATGTATACTCGAAAAGTTGTAAGAATTTCGAATTCCGGGATAGTTCCTTTCGAATGGGACATTTTTGGGACAAATTTGAGACGTTTCAATAGAATTTGATCTTTTCACGATTTTTGGGGGTTTTTTGAAGTTGGACTCATTTCTTATATACAATTCAATCATTTTTTCTGGGTAATGTTTGGCACTCTTTTGGGACAGTAAAATAGAATTTCCTGACTCATATTCATACTTCAAATCCACCTTTTTTTCTAGTAATTTTCTTCCAAAAAGTAATCCACCATCAATATTCCCAATGTCCCTATTTCTACGTCCATACTCACAAGAATCTCGAACTTTAAGGCGATTTCCTTCAAATGGGACAATTTTGGGACAAATTCGGGACGTTTCCACAGAACTCGATCTTCCTACAAGTTTCCGAGATTTCTTTAATCTACTTTCATTCTTCATTCCTGCTTCACTCATCAAATTCTGTCCCAAAAACTTTTCGGGACAATACTGGGACATCAAAGTGCAATTTCCCGAATCAAAGTAATTGTCCATTCCCACTCCATGATCAAAATCCATCTTTTTTCCTTGTAACGTTTCCCCAGACAAAAAGCCCCTCTCACCCCTTGTCCCAAATTCACAAGAATCACAGAGCTTCATCCCCGCATTTCCACACCCATAAAAATCACTTCCAGCCAATCCCCGAAAGTGTCCCAATTCATGCCCGAGCTCCCCTGAATCCCGAACCGAAAATCTAAGGTACCCTCTTCGCAGCGGGACATTTCTAGGACTGATTCGGGACAGGGAAGTGGACCTACGCAGAAAACCCCTAGAATTTTCCATTCCTGGTTTCTTCTTTGCCAGCTCGTTAGGGACATCTCTGAAATCTCCAATTCCACTATTTTCTAAACTACGGGAGTTTCTAAGTTTCATTTCTGTCGTTTTTTTCTGTCCAGGGAGGTTTTTGGGACATTTTTGGGACATTTCCATGCAATTTTCAAAGCAGTGGTTGCTACGGTGCACTAGCTTACCTTCTCTGACTACACTAGCAGCGGGTTGGAGCTCAGGAACAGGCTGCGTCAGGTGGACGTCGTTTCTGTTTTGAGTCGAGTTTTCCGTCTCGGAAATGGACGACGCCGAGGGGAAGATGCTGTCCTCGACGGGGCTGGACATGTCGGGGGAGATGCCGACGTCTGAAGGGGGTTTCGACAGTTCCATGTCGGAAGTAACGGACTCTTCGGAGTCGACGATCCGCTCCAAGAGCGTGGTGGATATGGCCGATGGCAAGGCTTTCGACACTGGTGGAGCGGGCGCGGCGCGTTTTTTTCGCTGGCCTGCAATTTTCGATTGCATTCGGAAATTGTTGATTATTCCACATAGGAATAATCATTGCAGACTTTGATTTATACTGACTGCAGAATGATATCCCACATGGAAATGTAGTAGAAATCATTGTATAATCATTGCAGAGTTTGATTGACACTGATGGTACAATGATTTGTATCAACTGCGACCGCGTTATTTTAAAAGTATGTTTGAATCATGTACGTACATGATTCGATTTTTTTCCGAATCATTACATGATTATTGTAATGTATTTATCCATATTTCATATACAAATGAACTTGTTCGTCAGATCTGTGATGAGAGGAAGAAAATATGAGCGAGTGTTCATTTTTCTAGACTGTTTGTTTTTTCATTTTTATGGAGTTACATAAATCATGTTCAGCGAATAATGACGTGATCAGTTGTTCTTCCGTGATGGAAACAACTCGAGTTTGATTGAATTGAATCATTTGAAGTTGCGTTAGTTGGATTTTCATATAAGGCATGGAGAAAACAAGGAATTTTTCATGAGGATAAAACTTTGTTTCAGTTTTGTCTATTGAAAAATATAATGTATTGCTTAATCTGGGAAATTCTGTATTTTTAAGCTCAACAGTTATGTAAATTTCTACGATTAAATTTTCAAATAAAATTTTACAATTTAGATATTGGATAATACGTTGGTCTTCGGATTTTCAGAATTTGAAATCTTTGAAAATTGATGGTTTTCAACTGACGGTATTTTAATGACTGATTCACGAGTTTCAAAATCGCAATTTTAAAAATATACAAATCGTTTATGATTTTTTAATTATTTTAATGATATCAAATCATTCAAATAGTTATTGCATGAAAAATATTATGACAACTGAAATAAATAAGAACAGGCAACTATGCAACTGTTCTTTTCTCTGTCACAGGTGCAGTCATTTGGTGTGTGTGTGTGTGTGAGAGAGAGAGAGAAACAGAATCGCCCATCCCTATATCAAATTCAAAATATAACTTTCTGAATTGAAGTTCAATCTTCAAGTAAAAGACGTTTAAAATTGAAGTTTTCAATATGAACTTTAACATTGAAGTGAAGTTACGAAGTCAAATTTCAAATTTTTATATTCCCGAATTGACGTTCAAATTCAAAGATTTCAAAACAAATGTTAACCTTGAAGTTTCGGAAATCAACTTAAAACTTGAAATTCACGAATTGACCTTCAAATTGAAGTTTAAGGAACGAACTTCAACCTCGGATTTTCGGAAGTTAAAATTTGCAGCTTGAAGCTGCGGAATAAAACTGAGAATTTTAAGTTTCCAAATTGAAGTTCCGATTTGAAGATTACAAAATAAACTCCAACCTTGAAGTTTCGAAAGTCAATTTATAGCTCAAAGTTACAGAATTAATCTTCAAACTTGAAGTTTCCGAATTGTAGTAACTACGCAACTGTCCTTTTCTCTCTCACAGAAGCAGCCGTTTGGTAAGAGAGAGAAAACAATAGTATCACCCATCCCCAATTGAAGTTCAAACTTGAAATTTCCGAATTAAAGTTCAATCTTCAAGTTCCCGAACTGTCGTTTAAAATGGAGCTTACGAAATAAACTTCAGCATTGAAGTTTCTAAAGTTAATTTACAGCTTGAAACTCCGTAATAAAAATTCAAATTTAAAGTGTCCGAATTGAAGTCCAAATTTCAAGATTCCAAATTAACTTCAACCTTGAAGTTTCGGAAGTTAATTTCTAGCTTAAAGTTTCGGAAGTCACCTTAAAACTTGAAATTCACGAATTGAAGTTCAAACTTTAAGTATCCGAATTAACGTTTAAACTTGAAGTTTACGAAATGAATTTGAACCTTGAATTTCCGGAAGTTAAAATATACAACTTGAAGCTGTGGAATAAAACTTCAAATGTTAGGTTCCCAAATTGAAGTTCGAATTTGGAGATTACAAAATAAATTTCAACCTCGAAGTTTCGGAAGTCAATTTATAGCTTGAAGTTACAGAATTAAACTTCAAACTTGAAGTTTCCGAATTGTAGTAACTACGCAACTGTCCTTTTCTTTCTTACAAGAGCAGTCGTTTGGTAAGAGGGAGTGAGAGAGAGAGAAATAGTATCGCCCATACCTAATTGAAGTTCAAAATTGAAGTTTACACATTTCAGTTAATTCTTCAAGTTTCCAAATTAAAGTTAAATCTCAAAGTTTCCGAACTGACGTTTAAACTTGAAGTTCTCGATATAAAACTTTTACCTTGAAGTGGTTCTTGCACCTTCAAGTTCCGTATAAAAAAACTTAAAATTTGAAGTGTCCAAATTGAAGTCCAAATTTGAAGATTACAAAATAAACTTTAACCTTGAAGTTTCAGAAGCGAATTTCTAGCTTACAGTTACAAAATTAAACTCTAAACTTGAAGTTTCCGAATTGTAGTAACTACGCAACTGTCTTTTTCTCTCTTACAAGAGCAGTCGTTTGGTGAGAGAGAGTGAGAGAGAGAGAAATAGTATCGCCCATCCATAATTAAAGTTCAAAATTGAAGTTTACAAATTTGAGTCAACTTTTCAAGTTTCCAAATTGAAGTTAAATCTTCAAGTTTCCGAACTGACGCTTAAACTTGAAGTTCTCGATATGAAACTTTTACCTTGAAGTGGTTCTTGCAGTTTCAAGTTCCGTGTAATAAAACTTCAAATTTGAAGTGTCCGAATTGAAGTCCAAATTCAAAGATTACAAAATAAACTTTAACCTTGAAGTTTCAGAAGTAAATTTCCAGCTTAAAGTTTCAGAATTGAACTTTATACTTGAAGTTTTCCAATTAAAACTTAGGGATATGCAACTACGCAACTGTCCTTTTCTCTCTCATAAGAGCAATCGTCCGGTGCGAGAGAGAACGCAATAGTATCGCCCACCTCTGAACCATAAAAAACGGGGCAATCCCCATGGCTCGATAAACCATGATTACCATCATCCACGGGCCCCCGACACCAATCGATCGCGCTTTTCTGGAACGGAAACGGCGATTCCAAGCATTTTAATATCGCAACGTTGATCAATGGGCAACTCCGCGCTCAATAATCTCGGCCGAGCGCGTCTTCCCGAGCGATTGATTCCGGTACCGGAATGTTTCCCGTCGATTTATCGCGAAATTACGAAGCGCCTTACGTAATGCAACCATCCACTTCCTCGTTCGTGCGTGCGAATAAATATTATTCGACCGCCCCGTATCTCCTTTCGCGTTTTGTAACAATTTTGCGTTTTTTCGTGCAAGGTCCACGATTCGGAACATTTCGTAAGTTTTTATGGGAGGGTCCCGGAAATTATGTTCTTTGAATTTTTTCACTTTCAGTTAGAATTTTTTTAATTTCAAATTCACTTCGAATTTTTGGAATGTTAAATTCGCTTCGAATTTTTTGAATTTCAAATTCACTTCGAATTTTTTGGATTTTAAATTCACTTCGAATTTTTCAAACTTCAATTTCACTTCGAATTTTTTGAATTTCGAGTTCACTTCGAATTGTTTTAATTTCAAATTTACTTCGTATTTTTCGAATTTCAAATTCAATTCGAATTGTTTTAATTTCAAATTAATTTCGAATTTTTCGAATTTTGATTTCATTTCGAATTTTTTGAATTTCAAATTCACTTCGAATTTTTTGAATTTCAAAGTCACTTCGAAGTTTTTGAATTTCAAATTCACTTCGGATTTTTTGAATTTTGAATTAACTTCGAATTTTTTGAATTTCAAATTCACTTCGTATTTTTCGAATTTCAAATTCACTTTGAATCGTTTTATTTCCAAATTCACTTTGAAATTTTTTTATTTCAAATTCACTTCGAACTTTCTGTATTTCGAATTCACTCCGAATTTTTTTAATTTCAAATTTACTTCGAATTTTATTTTACTTTAAATTCACTTCGACTTTTCTAAATGTCAAATTCACTTCGAATTTTTCAAATTTCAATTCCACTCCGAATTTTATTCCAATTTCAAATTCACTCCGTATTTTTTCATTTCAAATTCACTACGAATTTTGTTAACTTCAAATGTACTCCGAATTCTTTAAATTTCAAATCCACTCAAAATTTTTTGAATTATGAATTTACTTCGAAATTTTTGAATTTCAAATTCACTTCGAACTTTTTGAATTTTAAGTTCACTTCGAATTGTTTAAACTTCAAATTTACTTCACATTTTTCGAATTTCAAATTCACTTCGAATTTTTCAAATTTCAAATTCACTATGTATTTTTTTATCTCAAATTCACTTCGAATTTATTCAATTTCAATTAGTGAATGAGGCTAATTTGAGGGTTGAGTACATTTTGAGGACTCACCGATGGAATTTACAGACGGTGTGCTCGAGGCTCGGCGAAGTTCCCCTAGTTTCGTGAAGGTTTTTCCGTTCTGGAAGGTTGGGTGGTCCAGCTTTTCTGAGGAGCCTTCTAGGGAGTTATAGTGGACCGTTGCCGGCCTTTTTTGCCTTGGCAGCGATCCAAGGGCCCGACCAGCGGTGTCGGGGTTATCACTTAGAACGGAGGAATCGTGATAACCCGAGCTGTCGCTGCTGTTGCGGCTGTGGCCGATAATGGTTGTTTCGGGGTTTGCACTGACTGTTTCGTTTACGCCATTTGTCTAGGGATGACGAGATTTTTTTTCTTTGAGCGCAGGGGATGGATAAAGTTTTTTTTATAAGGGAGGGAAGTTTCAGAAATTTTGAAATGTTTAATAAATTAATCAACGGAATTTTGAAATTTCAGAGATTAATAAACTTATGGAGTTCTGAAGTGTTTGGAATTTTGTAATTTCTCGAGATTTCAAATTCTGAATATTTCAGGATTTTATGGAATTTTGAAGTTTCGGGATTTGGAAGTTTGTACCGAAGTTTTGGGAGTATTGGAAATTTCAAAGTTTTTTGGATTTTGGAGTTTCGAAGTTCGAGGATAAGAAAGAATTTTTATGTTTTGGAGAATTTCGAAAAATCGTAGTTTTCAGCTTTTCAAATTTTGGAATTTTGAAAGATTTGGAAATTTTCATAAATTATTTCTCTACGGAATTTTGAGATTTTGAAGTTTTATAGACTTATGAAATTTTAAAGTATGTGGAATTTGGAAATAATGATTTTAGTTCTGGAGATTTTCATATTTTTAAAATTTCGAAGTTCTGGGCTTTAGAAACTTGGAAATCGTGAAATTTCAGAACGTTTTGAGTTCTGAAAGTTTTGAAGTTTTGGCAATTTTGGAAGTAGTGAAATTTTTGAATTTTGAAGAATTAGTAACGTTTAGAAGTTTCGGAAATTTTGAAGTTCGTGACTTTTTCAATTTTTTAAGATTTTTAAAGAATTCGCAAGTTTTGTAACTTTGAAGTTTCGAAGATATTGAAAATTTTAAACTTCTAGAGATTTCAGTTCTATGAGAATTTTGAAAAATCGTCAAGTTTTGAGCTTGTCAAGTTTCAGCATTTTTAAGGTTTTAGAGGTCTCAGAAATTTTAGAAATTCTGAAATTTTCAAGTTTTTCAAAATTTCGAAGAATTAAAAAGTTGTATAGCCCCGAAGCTTCGAAAATTTTAGATGCTTCGAAGTTTCGGGTTCATAGATGTTTTAGAGATATTGAAATTGGTGAATTTCAAGAGTTTTCAAATTTTTGAGTATTTGGAAGACTTTTAAAGTTTTGGAGCATTTCGAAAAATCATAAAGTTTTTAGCTCGTGAAATTTTTAAATTTTTAAAATTTCAGAGGTTCCAGAAATATCAGAAGTTTCGAAATTTCAAATTATTCAAGAGGTTTGAAGAATGTCAAAGTTTTATACCTTCAATGTTACAAAAATTTCGCTGTATCGAAATTTCTGAGATATCAGGAATTTCGCAGTTCTAGAGATTTTGGAACTTCGAGAGTTTGTAGAATTTGAAAAAATTTTTAGTTTCAGAAAATTCCCCAAAAAATGAAGTTTCGAGACCGTGAATTTTTGAAAGATTTCAAGTTTTACGAAGTTTCGGAGGTTTTAAATAATCCAAAAGCTCATAAAAGCTGAATTTTACGTAGTTTCTATCCAATTTTTTATGAAATTCGAAGTTCGCAAGAACGTTGAACCATTTCAAAATTCAATCGCCTCATCAGTTTTCACTTTTCGTATACTTCAATTCTGAACTTCCAATTTTTATCATCCATATCTCAGAATTTTCCAAATTCCCGAATGTAGAAAGAGCATGAAATTCGATTTCCAAGTCAAATGGACCAACAAACGGATCCCTGAAATTCCTCAAAAATTCTATCAATCACCGAAAAACCCCGAAAAATTTTCAAAATCCCTTTTTAACCCCGCAAACATTCGATCAATCACAAAACTCTAGTAATTCTAAAATATGCAAAAATTTTTCTAACCTTCTTTGGATAATTTTGCTAATGTATATACTATTTTCCTCAGTTTATGAGGCTCTAGCTCGAATTTCGTTTCGAAAGGAATTTAAAAATTTTTTGGAGGCAGCGGGATTTGAACTTGCGACCTTTGCATCAGAAATCCGATAGTCAACTTTCTTGTCCAT
>JAPYZK010002119.1:0-20574 GCA_030522785.1 Platygaster equestris | reverse complement strand
GTCTGCAATCGATTATTCACAGATAATCGATACCTTTTCCGATATATATTTTTTCTCAAGGGGTGAAATTTATTTTTATCTGTTTATAGATTATTATATAATTATCAAATATTATAATTATATAATAAAAAGTAAAGTATTATGGAAAGTACTTTTCCAGCAGAAAATTCGCCTTTTTCGCATCAAAATGTGCTTGTGAGTGCGATACGATAAAATAAAACAGAGTAGTGAGTTTAGGGGCTCCAAGGGGCCCCCTCCCCCTCTCCAAATGTAACCTAACCTTTGTTAAATAATCGACGTCAGTTTTTCACCTCTTTCTGTACTTTTCCAGCAGAAATTCCGCCTTTTTCGCACCAAAATGTGCTTGTGGGCCGCTTTTTTCGCACCAAAATGTTGAGAAATAATCGATTGCAGTGGTTGCCAATAACCACATGATGTGACGGATCCCCACACAGGATGTGACAATTTGCAGTATCCGGAAAGTATTGTTTTAATGGTTTTAAGTATTTTCGAGCGCTTTCAAGTTTTTTCGAGTGACAAACTACTTAAAATCAAGTCAAAAATCATTTTTGCGCAGCAAGGGTACTGAATTTCACGCGAAAATATCGAAAAAGCAGGTAAATACGCTTATTTTGCATTGCGAAAAATTCGAATAATTTGGTCATTTTCGACTCAAAAAACTTAAACTAGAAGGCAAACTCTTCAATTTGATCGGTGGATGACGGCTGTAAAGTGATTAGTTGATCATTTTTACAGCTAGTTGAAAAGTGGATTCAAACCCCTCACTGAAGCTTTTAACATCGTAAAACATAGTCGCAAACCTTAAAAACATCGGTGTGGTACTCGGGTACGATATCTGCCACAAAACCTCGAAAAAACATCGATAGGTATCGATTAGAATATCCGCCACAAATCTCGAAGAACCATCGATATGTACCGATAATTCTGAGAATAATTATTTTTCAAAACCTCAACAACAATCTTCACAATTCGCATTCTCAAAATGTTGCCCTAATTGCCTTTTACTCATTCCATTTTGCTTCCGAGAGATCGCGAGGGAATGCATTTATTCCATAAAATCGCATTTTCAGCTCCCTATCTACAACTTCCCCGCGGCCCGCGAATCTCCCGCCTTCCACTCCCGTCCCATCACCAAACACAGATGAAAACAGCAATTATTGCAAAAAGCGAAATCAAAATGGTACTCACCATTGACGACACCCGATGACGCCCGCGTCGAAGCAACAGCCCAGTTGTCATTGTAATTCCAAAATCCTGGCAAAGCCCGGCACTGGCGACACGAAAACAACCTGGCCGGATCCTCCGAGTACACACACGTACAGGAAAATGACACACACACATGCACTTTCGCGCCATCGGGATTTCGCTGGCAATAAATATATATTACTCCTTTTGCCGCGGGTTTTCAATGCTGGCGATTGTTTTGTACACGGAAACGGCGCGGAACACTACAGCATTTTAGGGCGATCGCGATTTTTTGTCGCAATCAATGACAAAATTGGACCACACGGTGACAGCAGGGTGCAAGGGCGGACGCGACTGCACTCAGCTTACTCAGCACTGCAGCCAACTGCGTGAACTCACTGATACTGGCCGTATTTCGCGCCTTTTAATTGTATCAAAACCTAACCTAACCTGGATCCGCAAAGCAAATTTCGTGACGCGAATGTGTGTGAGTACCGTTTTCCTATACGTGCATTATTTACGATTCTCGGGATTTTTTTCGTAGTGCAATTATGATTGGGGACGATGAGTGAAAAATTTGATCATCTCGCCGCGTATGCAATTTTGCACTCAACTTCGGACTCCAAAAAATGAATTGTGATGAGTGCAAATAGCAAAAAATTTTTTTTATTCTGAAAAATACAAACTTCTTCGAATTAGAAGATTTTGCATTTTCAAATTCCAACTTGTATCGCTATAACCTAAACTCCAAAAATTAAGAAATCGGAAGTACTGAGTTCCAAAATTGTATTCTAATTGGAATCCAAATTTTTAAGGTCTATCCAATTTATTGAGGTTGAAAACTTCGAAATGTTGACTTATTTAAAAATTCACAAATTCCGAAATGGCATGTTTCAAATTCGGATTCCAAAATTTCAAGTTCAGAAACGCAAAAATCAGGCTATGAAAAATTTGAATACGTCATAAAATACTTAAAAAATGCCAATTCTGGAAGTTTTGAGTTAAAAACCTCGAAGCCTTAAATTTGGCAAAGATCTGATAATATCCCGATCATGAATTCAAGCTTGTAGGGCAACCTGGAATGGGAGCTGTACACGCTTTTTTCAAACCGGCGTTTTCACAATTTTACGATCACTTTTTCACTAAATATTCTAAATGCTCGACCTGAACTGGTTATAATATCCTATGGTGAAGCATAGAGAAGAAGGATCGTCGGCTCGCGAAAAGAAAAAGGGATGAGAAGATGATGAGGATAATGATGATGATGAGGAAGGTGTGCGGCGGCTCTTCGGGATTTTGCACTCGCGCTCGTATTGTGTATAAGTGGTGGTGCGAGAGGCGAACTCGAGAGCGGCGAAATTAAGAGCTGCCAAATTAAGCGAGATTTACGGCCGCCCAATATTCCATTATTCCGCCATTCTATTAACATCGCATTACGCGCTCGTCAAATTAGCCGACCGGCTCTCTCAGCGCGCGTAAAACACGTCTCGCACTTTTCCAGCCGAGCTTATTTTTCACCTACTCATTCATCGGAAAGGTTTTTCTTTTTCTGTGGCTGGAAAAATTCTTGGAAAATGGAATGTATACATTGTGTGAAGTCAATTAATTGATCATTTTTGATTTTTGAATAACTACTTGATTCATTATTACACTGAAATCACATATGATTACACTCATACATGATTTCGGTATGAGTTCGGTATAATAAACTCGAAATTCCAGTTTAGGAATTTTTAGAGATTTCGAGAAGTCGAAAAATGTCGAGAAACTCGAAAAATGGTCGGAATTCAAAGATACTCAAAACGTTCGAAAGAAAGTTCCAAACTTTGAAAAAATCCAAAAATGTACTGGTTATTAACCAGTGAATTTTCGCTATTCGAAATGGTGAGCTGTTTGGACTATTAAAATTTGCACTTTTCTACTATTTCATGGTGATCGGAATTCCGCTAAATTAATAAGTAAAAAACGACTAGTAGTATTTAAAATTCGTGTTGGAAAAATGAACAATTACAGCCACATTCACACATACATATACACGACATTTACACGACATTCATACGCGAATTTCTAATTGTTATTTCGTTCTTGTTTTCCGTTACTGCAGTCGGGCCAACCTAAATAATCTTAACTATATATTATCACGGTGCTTCACCACTGTTGCCAACATTACACACACCATTTTCAAGTACTTGTATTGCTTTTGTATCAGAAAACCACGCCTTTGCAAGTGCAATCGACAAAATTACAAAAATTACAAAAAATCGAATAAACGTGAAATATATCACAAATCCAAGTGTAAATGATGTTTTTGACCTGCTAATTTAACAATTCCATCTGGGCGAAAGAGAGAGTGTGGACTGTAAGATAGGCGATCTGTAAGTTCACTGTAAGTCCAACGATCTTTTCGAACTCGATCTCGATCTAAAAGAGGCGAGTGCATGCAAGAAAGCTTTACGAGACGAGACGAGACAAGAGAGGACTGCACACGTACCACCGCGATCGCGGTCTTATCTTCGACATCGCCCGAGCTTCCTTCTTAACGGCTGACCGGATATCTGAACATCTACGCACGCACCACCCTCCATCGGCTTCTCTTCTTCTCTTATTTTCTTTTCTTCTCTTCTTACGTACAATGTACAGCATATGGCTATCTTTTTCTCCAAGTTTTCCTTCGTACATAGATTTTTAGCCCTGCTAAATTATGATTCTATCGCATCAAGGATCCGAAATCAAGACTGAATATTTTTAGTAAACATTTTTCGAATTTTCTTCAACGGCCGTTTGCGTATTAATTTGATAAGGACCATTATTTTGGAACTCAAATTTTGGCGAATGGATTTACGAATCAAATGCTAGAAATGAGGAATTACAAATAGCAGTTAAGTTTATTAAATTTTTATTTTATATTACTATTCATTATTATTTTCACGGAAGCATTATTATTTCGAGACTAAACTTCAAAAATTAATGTTTAACCTTGGAAGTTGAGGGTTGACCATAAAATTTAAGGGTTGATCTTGAAAACAAAAGAAAAACGCCGGAATTTGAGGTTCAACGTAAATGTTGGAGGTTAACCTGGCAAATTTAAGGGCAATTTACATAGAGGAACAAAATACGAAATTATTCGCGATTAAAAGGGTGGTACGACAAAGCAGTACAACGTCAATGCGGTACACGGGAAAAAACAACCGAACTGAGAATTGTAAATAGATGAATTTTGAAATAATATCGGAGGCATGCGTGTGTCGGTCCGACGTTGGACCGATATCCGATATACCGTCGTCGCGGTCAAACGTGTACAAAGTTCCAGAGTCGCACCGTCAATCGAGTTTGACACCGTGGCACTCGTTTTTCACACCACAATACTCAGTTACTTATATTCTTCCAGGTTCCGAGAGCCTGCTAACTTCTAACCTGATTTAGTACTTTCTCTAATTCCGGCGTCACGGTCGAACGTGTACCAAGTTCCAGAGTCGCACCGTCAAGCAAGTTCGCCACCGTGGCACTCATTTTGAACATCAAAATACTCAGTTAGTTATATTTTTTCAGGTTCTTAGAGACTGCTAATTTCTAATCTCATTTATTACTTTTTCTGATACCAGCGTCGAGGTTTAACCTTGTACCACGATTCAGAGTCGCACCGTCAAGTGAGTTCGCCACCGTGGCACTCATTTTTAACACCAAAATACCCAGTCAGTCATATTCTCTCAGGTTTCTAGAGCCTGCTGACTTCTGACCTAATTCAGTGGTTTTTCTACTACTGGCGTCGAGGTTCAACCTTGTAATAACATTCAGAGTCGCACCGTTAAGTGAGTTCGCCACCGTGGCACTCGTTTTTGACACCAAAATACTCAGTTAGTTATATACTTTCAGGTTCCTAGAGCCTGCTAACATCCGACCTAATTTAGTACTTTTTCTGATACCGGCGTCGAGGTTTAACCTTGTACCAATATTCAGAGTTGCACCGTCAAGCGAGTTCGCCACCGTGGCACTCGCTTTTGACACCAAAATACTCAGTTAGTTATATACTTTCAGGCTCCTAAAGCCTGCTTACTTCTGACCTAATTTAGTACTTTTTATGATACCATCGTCGGGGTTTCACCTTGTACCAAGATTCAGAGTCGCACCGTCAAGCGAGTTCACCACTGTTGCACTCGTTTTTAACACCAAAATTCTCAGTTAGTTATATTCTTTCAGGTTGCTAGAGCCCGCTAATTTATGACTCAATGTAGTATTATTTATAATACCGGCGTCCTGGTTAAACTTGTACCAAGTTCCAGAGTCGCACCGACAAGCGAGTTCGCCAAGGGGTCACTCGTTTTTAACACCAAGATTCTCAGTTCGTTATATTTCTCCAGGTTTCTAGAGCCCTATGATTTCTGATCTAATTCAGAACTATTTCTAATACCGGCGTCGCGGTCGAACTTGTACCTAGTTCCAGAGTCGCACCTTTAAGCGAGTTCGCCATCGTGGGACTTGTTTTGAACACCAAAATTCGCAATTTGTTATATTTCTTCAGGTTTCTAGAGCCTGCTCATTTCTCACCTGATTTAGAACTATTTCTGATATTGGCGTTGCGTTCGAACTTGTACCAAGTCCAAGAGTCGCACCGACAAGCGAGTTCGGGGCACACGTTTTTCACACCAAAATACTCAGTCACTCGTATTATTACTGAGTATTTTGATGGTAAAAACGAGAGCCCCGGTGGCGAACTCTTGGTACAAGGTTAAACCTCGACGCCTGTATTAGAAAAGTACTCAATTAGGCCAGAAATTAGCAGGCTCTCGAAACCTTGTAGGATATGAGTGTCTGAGTATTCTGGTGCGAAAAACTAGTACCTTGTACATTCGCACCCTGCCAATTAACGTGAAAACGTGATACATTCGAAGGAACTGAATGAAATAAAGAAAGAAAGAGGGAAAAAAATTTCATGCGCGCAACGCGAGCCGCTCGGGAACCGAGAGAAACGAGAGCGTCGCGAAACGCTTCACGAAGCGTGAAGGAAACCCTCGATCCGCTGCGGCTCGATGAAACATGTTTTTTCGCGCAATTTTTGTGACAACTATATCTAATTTTGCCGAAGTTTTATGCAGAGTTCGCCATTGATTTCTCAAAGACTGTCTCAAGCAGAACCGGTGGGTGGGATTGTCCGCAACTCTTAACCCTGAATGAAGAGTTCGCACGAAGTTTGTGTAAATTTGATGCAAACGTCCGCGCAAAGTTTGGATGAATTTTGATCGTGGAAAAATTTTGATCAAGTTTACAAAATACTTTAAAACTTGCGAAATTCCCTAATTTTAAAAATGTCGAAACTCAATGGTATTTATTCAACTCCCGCGAGAAATATGTAATTTCGTGGCCCTGCTGAGAGTGGACAAAATCATGGATTACCTGATTGTTGACATATGGCATGGGAGTGATGAACTCGTTCGCCCACTAGTGGTCGAATAAGCTGTTCGCCCACGCTCATCTTAACGACCTATAGCTATTTATTCACTCACGCTTAGTTTAGCGACCGTTTACGCACGGATAATGGAAACAAGATGGCGGACGAGCGACTCGACATATATCGAAACGGCAAACTACCCAACCCTCACCTCAAAATTACAAAACTGTGAATTGCTGCAATGTTTTTGTTGTTGTTTACGAAAGTGTCGAATACCGTCATAATCAATTCCGATGAAAATCAAAGCAACGAAAGGGATAATTACTTTTTAAATCCCTAAAGTACGTAGCAAAGCTATAAGGGCGATTGTTGCGTCAGTCAATCAGGTAACCCATCATTTCCCCCCCTCTCAGCAGGGCAGTGAAATCACATATTTCTCGCGGTTGTTGAATAAAATATTGTGTGCGACTATTGGTCGAAAGAGGAGATTCCTCGAGCGTAGAGATTACCTCACGAGCGTAGCGAGTTTGGCAATCTCCACGCTAGAGGAATCTCCTTTTTCTCCCGCTAGTCGCACAATATACTAATTATGAACTGTACTGAAACTTAATTTCGGCAGCATCACGCACGCGTAAATATCTACATGGTATAGGTATATAATATATAATATAAGAACTGCAGCAGCGCAATCCAAGACAAAAATCCTGCTGAGGACGTCGCTCGCGTCACGACCGATTTGTTGAACTGCTCAATGAGCCAGAAGTTGCCCTCGCCCTCCACCCTGTTTTTTTATTTTTTTCTCTTTATCTTCCTTGCGACTCTTTATCGTCATTTTTTTCAGCAGCTACGTGATCTTCTCGCACGTGAAATTTCGAATGCCTAGAGTTTGAAACGTTATGAAACACAAAATTTACTGCTCAATCTAAAGATTAAAAAAAATACGAACTTTGAACAAGAAAATTTCAACATTCGATGAGCTATTTGTGATGAAAACAGAAGTTTTACTTCCACTGAGTGTTGAATTTGACTTTATGTACATCTGTTTTTTATAAATTTGTTTGTTCTTCAATTGTTGAATCCAAATGAGCCATATTATATACATAAAATGTACAAATAATTATTATTTTTTTTTTTTTTGAAAAATATCGCAGATTTGATATATAGAACAGTTTTCACGAAGTTTGCACAAATTTTGATCACGGATGCGTCCCCATATTTAGTAAAATGTGTTGGGCACAAATTTAAATTTTGCATTGAATTTTGCACAAAATTTGCAGAAATATTCGGACTAAATCTTGATACAACCTTGTTTGTTCGGGGAGAATACATAATCCTCTAATGGCATAAATTTAGAAGAGAACGTATATATACCGACAATAAAGATTCCGCAGTCTGGCAAAATTTTGATCTACAAATTTTCGAAATTTTCCCAAAAAAGTAAAAATTGAGAAATAATGGGGAAGATGGAGAAGTAGAAGGAAAAGGAAAAGACAGTAGAAGAGGGGCCTCTCGTTATCTCGTATTTCCGCCCGGTCGAACAACAATGCCCGCAGACAAATGAGCATCCCGCCAGCGCCATTGTTCGTCTCTCGGCTCCGCTTCATCGTGCTTCATCGTGCTCCATCGGCTTCAGGACATCAGGGCATATTTTCCCTGTGCGTTGATGCTCCGATGCCTGCCTGCCTATTCATGTACCTGTACCCCAAACTTATTGTTTCCTAGAAATTATTCACGAATTTCGCGTCATTTCTGAATTTAATCGGTTCAATTCAAGGACGTAACCAGAAATTTCGGTCGGAGGGGGCTAAGGTGATTTTTACTCGAAATTAATTCAACAAGTTTGAAAAATATTGTGAATTTCCAGAATTTTTGAAACTTTTACAAATCTCTGAAATTTACGAAAATTTGGAAATTCTTGAAGTTTTCAGAATTCCAATAATTTCCGAAACTCTTAAATACTTCAATTTTTTAAAAATCTCAAATTTGTTGAAAATCTTGAAATGTTAGAAATATCCTAAATTGTCAAGTTTCTCGAAATGTTGAGAATTCGTAAAATTTTCATAATTTTAAGAATTATGCAAATATTATGCAGTTTTAGAATTTCAAAACTTTCTGACAACTTCGAAGTATCCAAACTTTTGAAATTTTGAAATTTTTAAACTCCTAAAAACATCTAAAATTCTCGAAATCCTCTAAACCCTCAAAATTCCCAACATTATTGAAAATCTTGAAATGTTGAAAATGTAAAAAATTATCAATTTTCTCGAAAATTTTGATACTTGTGAAAATCAGTATTTTTTTACTATTTTTTTCGAAGCATACTTTTTGACACTGTGCTATATTTTTCAAATTTTCCAGAATTTCGAGGAGGACTTCAGCCCCCTCCCTGGCTACGTGCTTGGTTCGATTGTAAAAGATAGGCCCGCTTAAAACTCCCCTCACCCATTCCTCTAGTAATTTTGATTCTTATAAAAATGTTTAAAATTTGAGATATCCTTATAATAATTTCCTAAATTTCATATTATTATAAGATTGTCGAATTCCTCATAAGATTTCATTTTCTTATAAGATTAACGATTCCCATAAGGTTGACCCTAAAAAATCTGGTAACATATTTCGAAGAACTCATAAAAAATTTAAAGATGTCATGAAATCTCGGAAATTCTAATATATGAGAATCAAAATTATTGGGGATATTAATTATTTATTCGATTAAGTTTCTTCGTTCCGATCTAAATTTGATAATGGTGAACTATTATCACGATGCTGCAACATCCCGCCATCGACACGATGTAGACGTATCTATAAGCAGGGATACGTGTCTCCGGGGAGGGATTGGGAAATCGCTCTTGCACGTGCGTGCGTTGTTCTAGGAGAGGTGGTGTGGGTCCCGCTGCACTAGGCCCACCAGGACTGCCAAGACTTTAAAGAACAACTGGGGGGTCCCTGATCAACCTGATGCGGGCCAGACCAAGCCAGACCGGGCCGAGCCAACGCCGATTAAACATCGCTGCTTCCTCGAATCTCCGTCAACTCGATAACCTCTCATCCCCATTTAGTCGCCTTCCATATTATATGTTTACATTGCCGGTACTTATGAACAATTTATAATTCCAACTTAAACTTGCTAGAATTATGTCATCAAAAAAAAAAAATAATGATAATAATAATATAATAATCAAGCACGTAGCCGAGAAGGGGGCTGAAGCCCCCCACCCCCCGAAATTCTGGAAAATTTGAATAATCTAGCACGTTGCAAAACAGTATATTTAAAAAAAATAGTGAAACAATACTGATTTTAACTAGTGTCAAAGTTTTCGAGAAACTTGATAATTTTTAACATTTTCGACATTCCAAGATTTTCAACAATTTTGGTAATTTTTAAAGTTCGAGGATTTCGAGAATTTTGGGAGTTTTGAGAAGTTTAAAAATGTGTAGAATTTCGAGAACTTCGGAAATTTCGAGGTTTCAAAAAAGTTTCTAAAATTCTAAAAATTCACAGTATTTTCATAATTCCTCAAATAACGAAAATTTTACGAATTCTTAACATTTCGAGAAACTTAATCATTTGGAATATGTTCAACATTTCAAGATTTTTAAAATTTTGAAAAATTTCAAAGTTGTGAGGATTTGAAGTATTTTAAAAGTTTTGAGAAGTTTTAAAATGTGCAGAATTTCGAGAATTTTGGAAATTTTGGAAATTTCGAGGTTTTAAAAAAGTTTTTGATATTCTAAAAATTCACAATATTTTAATAACTCCTTAAATTACGAAAAAGTACGAATTCTCAACATTTCGAGAAACTTAATAATTCAGTATAATTTCAACATTTCAGGATTTTTAACAATTTTGAGAATTTTCAAAGTTGGGAGGATTTTAAGAATTTTAGAAGTCTTGAGAAGTTTAAAAATGTGCAGAATTTCGAGAATTTTGGAAATTTCGGGGTTTTGAAAAAGTTTCTGAAATTATAAAAATTTTCAATATTTTAAAAATTCTTCTAATTACGAAAATTTACGAATTCTCAACATTTCGAGAAACTTAATAATTTGGAATATTTTTAACATTTCAAGATTTTCAACAATTTTGAGAATTTTCAAAGTTTGACGTTTTTGGAAGCTATTGGAATTTAATGAATTTAAAGAATTTCATAATTTTCGTAAATGTCAGGGATTTCTAAGTTTTAACTATTCTGAAAACTTACAATATTTCCATAATTCTTGAAAGTTCGAAAATTTTACAAATCCCTGAAACTTAATAAGACTTGATAATTCCGAAAATTTTCAATTTTTCAATAATTTCGCGAATCTTCAAAGTTTGGAGTATTTTGTAAATTTCTGAAATCTAGAGAATCTTGACGATTCCAAGAACTTCAAATATTTCGGAAATGCCAGAGGTTTGAAAAAGTTTTGAAAAATCTGAAAATTTACAATACTTCCATAATTATTGAAATTCCAAAAATTTTACTAATTTCTGAAACTTTAAGTAACTTGGTAATTTTAACCTTTTTCAACATTACAAGATGACCATTAATTTCACGAATTTTCGAAGTTGAAAGAATTCTGAGAATTTTCAAAAGTACAGAATTTTCATAATTTCATGAATTCAAAAAATTTTTTAAATTTCAGATATTACTGAAAGTTTTAAAAATTCTGAGAATTTTGCAAATTTCATAATTCTCTAATAAAACTTCACTTTTCAAATTTTCTGAATTAATTTAAAGTAAAAATCACCTCCCCCCCCCCCCCCCCTTGATCGAAATTTCTGGCTACGTCCTTGATAACAATAAGTAATACAATATATCAGCTCGGTCTAATTTTAAGGGAAAAATTGAAAAAATTTTATAATTTTATTTATTCCAAATTCCTGAAAATCTGAATACTGTTAAATCCGGTATCATATAATGCCTGCAAAAATTGAAAACTCAATGTTAAATAAAACAAATCCAAAAGCTCTTCCTTAAACAAATCCTGCCCACGAGCCTGCAATCTCACAAGAAACTCAAAGATCTTATAAGATTCTGGAAATTCTTACGAGAATCAAATTCATCAGGGAAACATTAGAACCTCACGACATTCTAATATTACCAATTTTCGTGCCCGAGTCACGAAGATCGGAGCGAGTCAAGTATGCGGAGTCGACTGGCCATTTGGTGCACACGCTCGCATGAACATCATCATCGTCATTCCAGTACACAAATTTGGAGTCGAGGGTGGACGAGCTGTCCAGCCATATGTCGCGCAAGGAGCAGCTACAAATTTGGGCCCGATTTGACCCGAAGGGTCCATTCATGAGTGCGGCTCGAGAGCAATATACACATATATGTATATTACACACGTCTGTTATAGCTGTCTCGTCCAGCTCGAGTTGTCGGGGCCGCAGCTTGTGTATACCTTCCTAGAGCAAGGAAATATGATATACTATAAAGTATAGACGACCCGATCGACCACCCTGCTCTTGCTGCTCCTGCAACTTTCTGTTCTTCTTGGTCCTGGTGGCCCTTGTACCTTCTACCAATTTTCTTTTTTTCTGCTTTCGCCAGCTCAATGAACCAAATACGACATTCGTGACACAAGGTGAATGCACCGGTCATGGGCCGCTTTCTGTTTCCCTTGTAATTCTGAACCTTACACGATTTGCGGAAAGCTTATGAGATTCCATCAGAAATTCCGTATGAAGTTATTTGTCTCCTATGGGAGGCGCCTTTTTAGGGCCTTGTAAGTTTGTTGAAAATTTATAAGGTCACCTTATCAGTGGCAGCCAAGATTCTCAACACGAGTATTACGTAGACTTCCTATAAAAAGAGAGTTTGGCCATTCAGGCGCAAATGTTTGATTGGCTCTCTCCAAAGCTGGATCCAAAATGGTAGCTCCAATAGGAAGAAGCGATTGTATGTACGTGTCGAATGTATGTGTGTGTACCGCTGCCATTTTGAATCCAGCGATGACACGTACATACTAACACATTACAGATGGCCAAACTCTCTATTTATAGGAACTCTGGTATTACGAACAGGGACAGAGAACCGAAATGATTAACGGTTCCGGTTCCGTTTCTAAAAAAAGAGTTGGAATCTGATTCGGTTCTCGGAAAATAGGAATTACGGTTCCGGTTTCATTCTACTGTATTAAAAAATTTTTTATTTGGTATGAACATACGATAACATTGCGCAAATCATACAAGTCACGTGATTATCTCATGAACGAATCATATAAATCTCGAGAAGTTGAGTAGTATAAAGTGTTATTACTTCATAGTATTACGTATGTCATAATATTCAAATCTTGAATATTATGAAATTTTAAAGGTTTACGAAATTATGAAAACTTCGAGAATATGGCAATTTTTTTAGGATATTCGAAGTTCTGGTCATTTTGAGAAATTCAAAAATAAATTGAATTTCGAAAATTTTGAGAAATACGGACGTTTTTTAATTTGTAGAAATTCCTAGAATTACAAATATTTTTGAGAATTTCCTAAATTATTAAATACTTCGATTTCTATAATTCCAGAAATTTCGGAGAGTTTGAGATTCTCGATAATTTTGGAATCTTTCATAATCTTGAAAATTCCAAAAATGTTGCAAAATATAAGAATCTTAGAAATTTCAGTATACTGAACATTTCTAGAAATTTAGGGATTCCAAAAATATTAGAATTTCACTTCACTCCTTTTCAGTGAAATATTTTCCTCAAAACCTTTTTTTCGCATGTAACCATTACTTTGAAAAACATAGTTTGAATTCTCAAACCGTCTTCGTGCCATGCCCGGGCCCGGGTTCACGTGCGTACGTTAGTGCATGTGAATTCAAATGCGAGCGCTGTTACCAACCGAAAGAATTACTTTATGCTGGTATTCGGCGGGGTCGGAAATAGTGTCCGTAAAAGGTGGACGTACGTAAAAAAGTGACTTCAAGGGTGCTACTTATGTTCCGTTGTCGTTATTTTTATCAATATCTCATCATCACTGAATATAACGCGAACAAAAGCCATAAAAGTGAAAACCCAAACCGCCAAAATTTCAAATTTCGAAACACTTGAAAATGTGCGGGATGCGCGCGCATGACATTAAAATGGCTGCCACGTTGATTGTCAGTTCAATGTAGTGTGTGTGTTTAGTTGGTGTTATTTATTTACATTATCAAAAACTAGTAATTAGATGCAATCTGCTGCTGCCAGCAAGTGAATCGCGAATTTTGAAAGATTAGCGAGCCGAAAACCGATGGCAAACCGAAGCGGCAGCAGGGACAGTACTTCGAGTCGCGTTAGTGGCGAGTGATGATGGTGAAACGTAAAGTGCGTCGACGGGAACCAATGTAAATAGTAAACGAATTCGCATGTTTTTGACATCGACGGCGAAAAACAAACTGCACCCGAGCAACAATCGCGGCAGCACGGTATTTCGCCGCCGCGACCATGTTCAGCAAAAAACTTCACGTGGACGTCAAAAAGTCAACGCTCAAGATCCAGGACGTGAAAAAAGACAGCGCTACGAGATTCAAGCACCTCAAGATCGTGCTGGGTGAGTGTCATCCTTGACAGTTGACCCTATGGGGTCAGGTTTACCCAGAAAGTTACTTCGAATGAAGTAATTTTTTACTTCGCCGTTACTCTATCGTCGTTGTGGTTCGAAAGTGACGTTTTCTTGAGTTGTTACTTTTTTTATTTCGGATTTGAATTGTCATTTCGGAAAATTAATAGTAAAAGTCGATTGTGACGTAATTTGTGATTGTTGAACTGTTCGATCATTGTTTTGGCCCTGAAAACCATTATAATACCACGAATTATTCCACATATTTATGATGGATGAGTCGACATCTTTACCTACCAGATGCTTTGTTTACATTCTTACTACTTAAAAATTGTCACTTCATTTAATAACCCTGGCGGCATCGAAAAAACTGTAAAAAACCAGTGATCAGTTTTTTACAGTTTTTATTGGTTTTTTCAAAAAAAAAATCTCAGAAAAGACTGAATATTTAAGAATTTTTTAGATAATTCAACATTTTTGGAAATTCTAAAAGTTTCAAAAAGTTAGGTAAATTTCGAAAATGAAAAAAATGTCGGATATTTTGGAAATTTTCAATATTTTTTTACGAATATTCAAATTTTTGTAGATCCAAAAATTTCATTGATTTTGGAAAATTTGACAGTTTCGAAGGATTCAGAAATATTGAAGAAATGGGATAACAACATTATGCAAATTTTAGAAAAGTTGAATAGACATTCCAAAAAGTTCCAAAATTGGCGAAAGTTCGAGAGTTTTAGACAATTTTGAGATTTTTTAAAATTTGTTCTTTCAGCTCGGTTTTTTGAGATTCGGATGTTTCTGAAATTGGTTTTTCTCTTTTTTTCAAAAAAGACACCATCTCGAAAACGACTGAATATTTAAGAATTTTTTAGATAATTCAACATTTTTGAAAATTCTGAAAGTTTCAAAAAGTTGGGTAAATTTCGAAAATGAAAAAAATGTCGGATATTTCGGTAATTTGTAATATTTTTTGAAGAATATTCAAATTTTTGTAGTTTCGGGAATTTCGTTAATTTTGGAAAATTTGAAAATTTCGAAGAATTCAGAAATACTGAAGAAATGGAAAAACAACATTATGCAAATTTCAGAAAAGTAATTTCAAAAATTGGCAAAAGTTTGAGAAATTTAAAAAATTTTGGGATTTTTCACGATTTTTTCTTTCAACTCGATTTTTTGAGATTCCGATGTTTCTGAAATCGGTTTTCCTTTTTTTTTTTTTTTTTTTTTTTTTTTTTTTTTGAAAAACTGATCTCGGAAACGACTGAATATTGAAAAATTTTTGAGATAATTCACCATTTTTGAAAATTCTAAAAGTTTCAAAAAGTTTTGTAAATTTCGAAAATAAAAAAATGTCGAATATTTCGAAAATTTTTAATACCTCATTAAGAATATTCAAATTTTTGTAGTTTCAGAAATTGCATTCATTTTGGAAAATTTTTAATTTCTAAGAATTCAGAAATATTGAAGAAATGGAAAAACAACATTATGCAAATTTCAGAAAAGTTATAGAGATTCCAAAAATTTCAAAAGTTGGCAAAAGTTCAAGAATTTGAGAAATTTTTGGGATTTTTCACAATTTGTTCTTTCAGCTCGATTTTTTGAGATTCCGATGTTTCTTAAATTGGCTTTTCTTTTATTTTTTTAGAAAAATTTTTCGAAATTTCGATCTCGAAAACGATTGAATATTTGAGAATTTTCAAAGAATTTAACTATTTTGAGAATTTGGAAAGTATAAAAAATTGTTATAATTTTACAAATTTTCAAAATGTTAAAATTGTCGAACATTTTTGAAGTTGTTTTAAGAATGTAAAAATTTTAGAATTCAGAAAAATTTGTTCATTCTTGATAATCTAAAAATGTCAAAGATTTTATCAGTAATAAAAAAAATGAAAAGGCTAGATAATTATGAACATTTGGGAAATATAATTCGTTTGTTTACCCGACTTATTTGAAATTCGATCTATTTTTCTTAAATTCGAGACATTTGTATTATTTCTGCTGTTTTTATACTGATGAATTCTGATAGTTATAAGTTTTTCACCATGTAATATTGTTATGTGTAGGATAATAAACTTCTGTTCTTTGGTAAATCATATCAAAAATAAAAAGTATGAATCTGGTTTATAATTGCGAGAGAAGTTGGTAAAAGTTAGTATATCTAATGACAGCAACAGCACATGACCACTTGAATCAGTCGATTGTGGCCTCCACCTCCAGCTCAAATTACCCTGTGTATCACGTTTGTATATCAATATACTTCAATGTATGTACAGAAAAATCGATGTACTTAAAAAATAATAATTCGATGATTATAAAAATACAGAACTCGGGAATAAATATTCGAAAAATGAGATCTACGAATTTTCAAATTTGGAAATTCGCGCAACGAAAAATCAACAATCCGAGAAATTATAATTTAATTTGTATGTGAAATACGAAAAATTATAAAGCCCAACGAAAATGTCACTGAATAAATACAGCCATCAAATTACAACCTTGGATTATTTTGTTGATTCGGAGGTTTTTAAAGAGTCTACGAATTTGTGCTATGAAAAGTTGATAATTTCCAGAATTGTGCTTTCGTGTCTGGGAAATTCGAAAAATCGAAAATGATTATCGAATGATTTATTCATTACATTACATTAAGGAAATTAGTATTTTGAAAAACTTGGATTATTTTGTCGTTTCGGTTTTTTTAGAAAATTTTCGAATTTACGCTACGAGAAGTTTTTATTTCAAAATTTTCAAGCATTTGAAGTTTTTGAATTTTCATTTTCCGAAAAATTTTTATAAATTTTTTACCGATTTTATAAAAATTTTGCCTGTTTTTATAAAAACTACAATCACTAGGGTTGGATCAACCCTGAAAATATTGTACGTTCACCTTCTGGGCTTCGATGTAGGAATAAAAACTGATGTATTGCAATAATTAGCTCCTTTTTGTTCAAGTGATATTCAATAACTTTGACACACAATACATAATGAAGCAACAAATCCGACTTGACGCCACAAATTGAACTACTTTCAACAAACTATTTATAATGCATTTAACGATATTGAATAGTCGTCTCGACAATGTTGCTAATAATAATGGCGGTAATATGTTATAGAAAATGTTGACATTGACGAGGCTAAAGGGTTCTTCGAAGCCAATTTCAGCCACATATATTTTATACTTTACGACTGCTTTGTGACAGCCGAATGCAACTTACGACAAAGAGGTAATTCCGAATTTATACTGCCTCACACATATCAAACCAATTTTATTATAAAATTGTTACTATTTTAACTAATCTGTACATTTTTATTTCGCAATTCGCACTTTTTCTAATTAAATGCGCGGCATCGCCATTAACCACTTTTATTTGTAACACCCTAAAAGGAAATTTGATAAATGCACGGTTTCGTGTGTGATCTCGCCAGCTCGAGTTACGCAAAATACTGCGACTTTCATTCATCTGAATTCCAACTTTTTGAAGGGTCACAAACGACACTTGAACAGTTGTCAAATTTTTTGTCAGTTGGGGATGGGCGATGGTTCGTGAAGTATCGATGTACATAATTCGGAATATTTTTTCAATTTAATTCAACTTTCAAATGAAAATTCGTATAGTTCTAATTTTTTTCAATGAAATTTACTTTTTAAATATTTTTTGCGAGTTATTAAATTGTTTCGAAGGTAGTCCATTGAATAGAGTACCCTAGTTATTCTAGTTTTGATAAAATCCGTATAAACAATTTTTATAAAAATTTTTATAAGGTCGGTTTCATGAAAGTCTTATAAAATTTTCATTTTTAATAAAGTGGTATTATAAAAGTTTTATGAAAAAAAAAATTTTTTTCTTAACATTTTTAAAAATATGCGAAAATCTAGGTCAATTTGTATGCTCATTTTCAATTTGAGTTGCAGAATTTTCAAATCCTATAAAATCGTATGTTTTCACGTTTTATAATTGCTAAAAAACGTTGAGAATATGATTTTCTATTCCCTTGTGTAATGAAAACGTATCAAATATTACTATAAGATTAATTCCTTATATCAGGAAAGTTTTTTTTATAAAAATATGAAACTTTTTGTAAAAATCACGAAGTTGTTATAAAAATAAAGGTTTTATAAGAAAATTTGGAGGCTTTCAATTGTTTTTATAAAAAAACAGATGAATTGTATGAAAATTTTGACATTTTTTTCATAACGTTTTTTTAAAACCACTTAATAAAAATCGAAAATTTTATGTAACTTTAATAAAATCGACCTTGTAAATTTTGAAAGAATTTTTATAAATAATTCACTGATTTTATAAAAATTTTGCCTGTTTTTATAAAAACTCCAACCGCTAGGTAATAAAATTCTTCGGGAATTCCACACTGCATTATTTATTCATTTATTTTTGATCCGTCACTGAGTATTGTAAATAAGAAACATACCGATGTATTTATCAGAAAAGTGTTGTATAGATCGTGATTTAAGTGTCAGTATCGCCCATCCCAACTTTTGGCGTCTCTTTGATCAAGTATTAACATTGTCTTTTTGTGCTTTCTTTTGCCTTGCCATCGCGACAGAACTATCCTTCCATCTGGGTAAGTGGCAATATTTATCGCTATTTTTACTATGTCCCCGACCCTTGCAAACATGGAAATTGCATACAGAGGGCTAATCAACATAGAAGAAAAAAATTGCGTCCGAAATACAAAATGAATTCTGCCAACTGATTTTAAAAAATACAAAGAATTCGTTGTTGTAAAATAGGATATTATGCAACTAGTACGTAAAAAATATATGTGTAATTGTGAAGTCCAGAATTGTTATAAAAATTTTTTTATATTAATTAAGATGTATATTCACACGTAACATATTGAACATCGATTTCAGTGATATTACGATGATTAGTTTTCTGTATATATCCTTCATTTTTGTGAACCTGATGAATTATCATTTGAATAAATGAATTTTACCACTTTTTGAAAGCTTGAGCGAAAAAGTAACGATCTGTTAATGTCAAGGACGTAGCCAGAAATTTCGTTCGGGGGGAGCTGAGGTGATTTTTACACGAAATTAATTCAACTGATTCAAAACGTAAAATGTTACTAGAAAATTATGAAAATTTCCTAAATTCTCAGAGTTTTCAATACTTTTTGATATCTCTGAAATTTCCAAAATGTTTGGAATGCTTAAAGTTGTCAAAATTCTCTGGACTTTTGAAATTTTCGAAATACTCCAAACTGAAGATTTGCGAAATTTTTGGAAATCTTGAAATGTTCGAAATGTTCAAAATTATTAAGTTTCTCAAAGTTTCAGAAATTCGTTTAATTTTCGGAATTTCAATAATTATGAAAGTATTGTAACTTTTCAGAATTTTCATATCTTTTTTAAATCTCTAAAATTTCTGGAATTTTCAAATTCTGAAAAGTTCGAAAATTGCTAAAAGTTTAAAAATTTCAAAAATCCCCTAAACTTTGAAATTCATGGAAATAATCTAAAATCTTGGAATATATTAAAAATGTTCCAAGCAAACAAAAGTTTCTCGAAATTTTATAAACTTGTAAAACTTTCAAAATTTTAAGAATTACGAAAACTGCCTTAATTCTCAAGATTTTCGAACCTTTTTTTAATCTCTTATATTTCTAAAAATTTTTGGAATTCTGAAAATTATCAAAATACTAAAAACCTTCGAAATTCTCTGAGTTATCAAAAATCTCGAAATGTTCCAAATTATCGAGTTTCTCGAAATGTGAAGGATTCGTAAAATTTTCGAAATATAAAGAATTATGAAAGTATTCCAAATTTTCAGAATTCTCGAAACTTTCACAAATCTCTGAAGTTTACAAAAATTTTAAAATTCTCGAACTTTTCAAAATTCCAATAACTTCCAAAGTCCTCGAAATACTTCACACTTTAAAAATTCTCCAAATTGTTGGAAATCTTGAAATGTTAAAAATATTCTAAATTATTCAGTTTCTCGAAATGTCAGAAATTCGTAAAATTTTCGTAATTTCAAGAATTATGAAGATATTGTTAATTTCCAGAATTTTTACAACTTTTTTAGAACTTCGAAATTGTTGAAATTTCGAATATTTTCAAACCTCTAAAAGCTTGTAAAATCCTCCAAATCCCCCTAACTTTGAAAATTACCAAAATTGTTGGAAATCTTGAAATGTCGAAAATATTCCAAATCATAAAGTTTCTCGAAATGGTAAGAATTCGTGCAATTACGAGGCACGTCCAGAAAGTAAGTGTACTGGTACTCTCACAGCTGTAGGGAATACTTTTTCGACATGTTGACAACACTGCCGCGTAGCCTGACCCCTCCCCTTCAAAACGAGACTAATCCGAGGTTAGTGTGTTGAAAACTCTTGACGTAGTAGCATCTCTCGCGAAAAATGTCGATCGTATCTCCCGCCAAGTGCGAAATTCGAGCCGTCATTCGCTACCTCGTTGCGAAGAGAAAAGCTCCGGTTG